>JAODAL010012509.1:0-95126 GCA_025379985.1 Phyllomedusa bahiana | reverse complement strand
AATTCCCCCTGGGGTAAATAAGAATTGCTGTTTTAAGATTTACGAGAGCCCCGTAAATGAACAATGCTGGGTCGAAAAATCAAAAAAAATAACTGTTATGTTTTGTTATAATAAACGTATTTTTTGCACCTTTTTTTTCCCCCTTGGTGAAATAAAATTTGCTTTTTTAAGATTTACGTAGATGCTGCCATAATAACAATGTGGGTGCGAAAAAGTCAAAAAACACGTAACTGTTATTTTTGGTATAATAAACGATTTTTTTTGCATTTTTTTCAATTCCCCCTGTGGTGAATATAGAATTGCTTTTTTAAGATTTTGTAGATGCTGCGTAAATGAACAATCGGGTG
The DNA here is from genome assembly GCA_025379985.1 of Phyllomedusa bahiana. Lineage (NCBI taxonomy): Eukaryota > Metazoa > Chordata > Amphibia > Anura > Hylidae > Phyllomedusa > Phyllomedusa bahiana. The sequence continues at coordinate 94,779 of JAODAL010012509.1, read as the reverse complement.
CGAAAAAGTAAAAAAACCGTAACGTTATTTTTGGTATAATAAACGGTATTTTTTGCACCTTTCCATTCCCCTGTTAAATAGAATTGCTTTTTTAAATTTACGTGGATCTCCCAATGAAAAATTGGGGGGGAAAAGTAAAAAAAACCTAACTGTGATGTTTTCTTTCGATACACGGTATTTTTGGCAACAAAAAAACCTTGCTGACTACAAGATTGCTGTATTTAATTTAACTAAAGGGGAAAAATTTCAACAGTCACAGGTGAAATGGGTAAAATTGAAAATGAACCCCTATCGAAATGTATACTGAAAAAAAGTGAGTTTTGCACAACAAAGAGACCTGCGTTCTGAAATGATGTTATCCAATATAAGTTCAGGCTCCCCAAAAATCCAGAAATATTTAAATAGAAAATGTTAATAATAAAGATATTCCACTACAAGTCTACACTAAGTCTTTTGGGGAAATTTTCCAGTGTTCTTTATGAAACTTGTCTGTTTCGCCCCCGGGCCCCCCCCCCCCGCCAGAATTTTCACGGTAGATGCGCTTTAAAATTCTCTAGCTAACTACATAAAACTTCAAACTTAATCTAATAAATTGGAAGGACACAGTTTTAAAAGTAAGGGTTTTTCTGTGCAGAAAAAGATAAATTTCGCTAGCTGTTTGGGCCCCAGGGAAGCGCAGGTCCTAACCCTAAGACCGAGAGACCTGAGGCGAAAAAGGGAAAAGCTGTTTTATGTAAAAAGAGGTCATGTATTTTTCCAGCCAATCCAACCCCTACACACCCCCGTCTGACGTCGCACACACCCACCCTGCCCCATTTGTAATCTGATTTGCTGGGCCCCCAAAATTACAGGAAGCGCTGAAAAAAAGGGGCGATCTTAAAGATGATGCTCAGATTTTAACCCTTTAAATTTCGCATGAAATTGGGAAATTTTGATCACCTAAAAACCTTGCCGATTTCAAATTTGTCGATAAAAAAACGCTCAACATAGTCATATGCACAGTTTATCTGACAGAAAACAAGTCCCCAAGACCGCGGGCATTTTAACCCAAAATGACAGTGTACCTGTCACACAGTCACAGCATGTATAGAGAATTTTTTTTTTTTTGGAGACTTTTTCCCCCTCCCCAGGTTTTTCTAACCGGGGTTTTGTCTGATAAATGTGTAAAGCTGTTCCCACCCCCCAGCCCCCCTTTTGTGGTTGAAACAGGGCAGAGACTTAGGCAGCGTATGAACTTGTATCAATTCATTATTAATAATAGCAGAACAGATCTCCCCATGACCATGAATATCTCTGGAGAAGACCATTCTATTGAAAATTTGGAAATTTTAAGATGCAGAGGAAGAGGAAGGAATGGGAAAAAATTATAAAAAATGAAAAAAAAAAATAAAATTTCCCCAATTTGGGGGTTTAAATTATCCATGTAGCTTCATGTGTAAAACTTTGGGGGCCACAAATCACCCCCTGATAGCAAACAGAAACCCCAGTGGCAGAACTCCCGGGTCATAGCAGACGTAGCGACTACAGGGGGCCCGCCGTTCCCCAGGGGGCCCGGCTGGGAATGAACAGTAAAGGCATTTTAAAACGGTTTTAAAATTGGGGCCCTATTTCGGTCCGTAAAAAAAAGCCCCCGAAGTGCCCCCAAAAAACGGGCCGAAAACGGCCCATTATTACGGGGTAATTCACAGTTCTCATAGAAAATATGGGTTTCGTCTCCTCCCCCGCCCGGTGAAGCCCCCGGGTGGGGAGATAATTTTACATTCACCCCCTTTTTACGGCGTATACGCCCCCCGTAGCAGTGATTGTCTATGGGGCCCGGGCCCCAAGTCCGGCCCCCCCGCCCCCCCAAATCCCCCCTCCCCCCCGCCCCCGTCCCCAAAGGGTAATTGCGGGGCCCTAATTAAAGTCCCGCAATTAAAACCGTGTGAACATAGCCTAACTTGCTGTTACCTGCCGGCCGGGCCCTGTTATAACAACCCGCCACTAGGGGGCCTGTGACAGTGTCGGGATCATACGGGCCTCTGGTGACAGGCTACAGAAAACGAGCTCAAACAAGAATAAATGACGTGGTGCACCTTTTTGAACATCAGCAAAAACAGAGCGAACAGGGAGCGACAGTAAAGGGCCCGCAGCAATTTCACTTTACCCAATCAGCATCTGAGCAGGGCAGTGACGTTAAAAGCTACTACCCAGCGGTTTTCCCGCGTTTTGTCTGCCCCTGCCCCTTTGGGGGAAAAAAAAAAAAAAAACCTTTAAGTGTTGCCCCCAGGCCCCCTGAACTAGCAGCAAAGAATCCCAGTTGGCCGGCATTGTCTAGTGCTGCCCTTTAAATTGCTGCTGCTGCCCCCCAGCCCGCTTTTACCAGGTTTGGGGGCCTATAAAGTGTAAAAAAAGGCTACAAAATAATGCAAAAATGTAGTGGTTATTTTTGGGGGCCCCTGTGTGTGTCAGATGTGTAGCATCTGAAAATGTTTTTTTTTTTTCAGCTTTAAAATTAGTGTGTTTTAAAAGCATGTGATTTAAAACATTTAATTTTGTGTAGTTTTTATTGAAATATAATTCTTTTTTGTGTTTTTTAGTAATGATTTTTCAATTGGAGGCTTTTTTTTAGTATGTATGAGTATATGTATGTCTATTATGGGGGGTTTAGTGTATGTATTGTCCCCATCAGTTTGTGAAAGCATGTAAGTCAAACTGTAGTGAGGTTGGGTTTTCCCCCCCCTTTTTAAAAAATTCCTTTTAAAAAAAAACTTTAGTGAGTTTTCATTTTATGTCTATTTTTCTTATTGAGTAATTACTTGCAAAGTTGTATATGTGGTGGGTGCCCTGTTTTGTCTATATTCCCTTTGTGATTTTGCATTTTCTGTTTGGGGAGTGTGGGATTATGTCAAAAATCTGGTGTGAGTATAAAAAGGGTTTTCTGTATATTTGGTTTGGGGTGATTTTTTGTCTATATCTGTATGAGTATACATGCATTCGTATATGTGGTGATGTGCATGAAAGTCTATATCTGTGTTTAGTTTTTATGTATCGTGGGGGTGTGCATGGATGTCTATCTGAAAATGGGTTGCATGTATGCCTTTTTAAAAACTGTAGTGATGTGCATGTTGTCCCCATATCTTAGTGAGTTTACATGCTTTTTGCTTTGTTGGGGAGTGTGGGTGTTTGTTATAGTAGTGAGGTGCATGTATTTCTAAAAATCTGTAGTGAGTGTGCATGTTTTTCTAATCTTAGTGAGTATACTTGCCCTGTCTCATAGTTTTTGAGTGTGCCCTGTATGTCTAAAATTGTAGTGAGTCTGGGTGTAAACTGGGGAGTGTGCCCTGTAAAGTCTATATCTGTAGTGAGTCTGCCCCTGTATCGGGGGTGAGTGGCATGTAAGTCTATATCTTGGTGAATGTGCATTACGGGTGTTTGTAAACAGTGAACATTTATGTGGAAAGAAAGCCAAATGTGCTAGGCCCTTGGGGGGGTGCTTGGAAAGGTTTCCACAAAATTTTTTTTTTTTTTTGCCACTGCACAGATATATTGGCCCCCAAAAAGATCTTTAATTTATGCCCCCTTGGGAAACCCGGGTTTTTTTTCTGTCTACCATCCCTGTATAGGATGGTTAATATACAATAAGGTTTTTAAATTTTTGCCCCTCTTTCATTGGGAAATTTTGATGGCCCCCTGTCTGTATGGCACTTTCATATTGGTTTTATGTACTTAGTACTTTTATTGTGGCACACTGTATTAGTACTATTAGAAACAGTTTCACATGTGCGTAATAAAGCTGGAACAGCTGGCACGTATGATTTATGGAAATTAAAAAGGGGAATAGCTTGTCAAAGGGGGTGTGATCTATTCAATGGGATGTGGCTTATATGGCTATATGGCAGTAATATTGGTCTTTGTGTACTGATCTTTATTTAGTATAGGGGTGTTATTCAGTCACTGTGTGGTGGTAATTTGTGGTAGTATTCTGGCGGTATAATCGGGTCCGTATGTAGTAATGTTGGTGGATTTGTTTGGTAGCAGTATGATGGTGACATACTATATATGGTGAGGTATTTGCTTTTTGTATTATCTACATGACTATTATTAGGAGGTACTGGCAAATGTTCATGGTCGGGGAAGGGGCTAGTAGGAGGGCTCCATCCAAAAGTTTGCTATGGGGCCCAGGCTTCTCTAGTTATGCTCCTGGATAACAGCAAAGTTAAAGGGGTTCTATCATGATAGACAATGATGGCATATTGCTAGGATATGCCATCATTGTCTGATAGGTGCAGTTGCCACCTCTCGGACTTTTACATATCTCGGGAATGGGCCCTGAAAGTCACAGCTTAGACTGAAGAGCCAGTTGGCTTGTGCACTGCTCTCCATTCTGTTGTTGGGGAGTTCCAAGCATAGCCAAACACACGCTTGGCTATACTTAAAACTCCTATAAAACAAACAGGAGAGTAACAGCGCAAACGCGGCTAGCTCTCCAGTCTGTGCTGTGACTTTCTACCATCTTTTCCTTTCATGATAGAACTCCTATAATGATCCTCTTGTCACGCCTCACAAGTTTCCAGATTATTCTTGACCTGAAGTATGATGTTGTAAATAACATATTTACTTGTATTGAAGTTCGTTATTTAAGACTTTAAGATCTTTTGAAGACCTAAGTCTTATGTGTGTAACAAGTCTGTGAATATTCAGTCTCTTCAGTAAAACATCATGTCTGACAAAGAGAGCTAGTATTCTCGAAAGTATCCTTTAAAAAGAGTCACCTGAATTTTTTGCTGTTCTTGAAAAGGCTTGCTATGAAAGCAGCCCTGGGGCTACTCTAGGCTGACTGCATAGATTTTCCCAAGGCTCCATCAAGCACTGGGTGTCATGGGTGGTCCCGGATCCACTACCACTGTCCGTAACACTGGGATTCCCGGTGACCCGATAGAGCAAGGGAATCCCTTTGATTATAACGTGGTCATGGACAATTAAAAGATTAAATTGCAGGGATCGGAGGCTTCCTCTAGTCCCTGCCATTCACAGACACTGCTCTGGGAACAGAGCTGATAACTACAGCTCCGTTCCTAGCACAATTGCGGCGCTAAGAACCGCAAACCCCCTCTCTAGACATTTATGTCTTTTGATGTCACTGCCGACAGAGAACACAATCCGTCCGCTGTCAAAAGACAATAGGAGGTCATTAAGGAGTTAAATTCCACATAAAATATGAATTATGAAGTTTCTTTTCTTGATGTTATCACTCCCTTTAGTCAACGCAACATGTCCAAATGTCCCCAAGCTCCGTAAACAGGACTGCCATTAATTATTCCAGGGCCGGATACAGATGAAGCAACTGGGCCGTCTGCCCATTACCAGTTCTTATTTTTCACTATACCAGGGTAGCCATTTTTATAACACTTGATCAGCGCGCCTGACAAGAGTACTGCACTAATGGTGCCCCTGGGTACATATACCACCTTCTGTAGTCTTATCCCTACAATATAATATATATTGGGACACTGAAAAGATAAATCTCTGTATGTATATAACAGGTGTATACAGAAATGAGAGTGATTTTAAGTGCTGGATAAATAAACGTAATTTATGAAAATCAACTAACCTTTTCAAATAGCAGTGGGCACACAATTTTTCATTGTTTGTTTTCCTTCCTCTTATTCTGTTTACCAGCAATAACTGTAGCTTTCTGGTAAAGCGTCAGAGAATACATAAAGATTATATTCCATGAGATGAGCACTGCAGGCTTCAGAAATCACCGATTATGCATGAATGTCTGCTAGGTTTCAAAAGGAATAATTGTATCTCTTTTGCTGTGTAAATTGCTGAAAAAACACATTTAACTTATGTATGCCTCTGCTGATCCTGCAGGTAGGCAACTTCAGCATTCACCGTTGTATAGTTTAACCTTTTCATAGGTGAAAGAAGACACAGCCTGAAATATGCAAACCTGAAGAGCAGTTTGTGAATTTATGCTAATTTTTCCTAGCATGTGTCCTAAATGAAAAGTATTACGATAATACAGGGGATGACAGCGACCTGTGGCCAGTGAAGAGGTCTCTAGCAAAGTGATCACTTTTTCTGCTTTGGCTTTTTTGCATATTATTCCAATAACCTTGACAAGATTAAGCAATTTCCAGCCCCTTCACAGCCATTCAAATGATAAAACACAGTCCACTTTAGGGATTTCTGGGGGTTGGAGCACTGAAAGGGGCAGTTGACCTAACCAAATGGCACCACAGCTTTTTTGGGTTTAGGGACACAGTAGTTTGTTTAGTTTTTGCATCACTGCATTTAGAGCTCCATACTGTTGTGATTTTCCACTGGCAAAGCTGTGTAAGTGCTTGCTTTTTGAACAACTTGGCATAATTCTGGGGTACATAAAATGTGTTGAACTGTAATTAATATTTTAGGCAAAATAAGAAGGCAAGTCTACTTTTTTCGGGATTATATCGACATTGCATTCAATGTCAATATGTTATTATATATAAAATAAAGCATATTTGAACTGGAAAAAAAATTGTTTGTGTTTGTAATGGGTTTTTCTTACATTTTCACATTCTGACTTTTTCTCATTTTTTAGTCCCACAAGACCAACCTTACCCTGCAATCTTTTAATTGATGGCTTAAAACCCTGTAGTAACTGTGCATTGCATTGCATGTCAGTATAAAACTGGTATCACATTAGACCTTGCTTCTGGAGGGACGTAAGAAAAGTACAACATTGACAGACATGGGTCCCTTCATTAGGTCAATGGGTGAACAGGCCTGTAAAAGGGTCAGAGGTACCGTCATAGACGGGAGGTATTTATCACCGAGGTGGCTGGCCTCGGTCATATAAAAAACCCAATAGCTTTATGCCAGCAACAATTATTGCTGCTGAGCATTTTTTTGTGTAGTTCCGGGTCGGGTTTTTTATGGAGCGGCCCAAGAGTCTTGGTGGGACGTTCACTCCAATACTCCAGCCCAGGTCTTACCGGCCAGATAAAAGGCAGCTGGTGCAGGAAGTTAGGGGGTGTGCTTTTGGACCTGCAACCAGAAGCTGTAAATTGCCAAGCTGTGAGGCTGTGTAAGCCTGAAGGTGGGCGGTTGCGAGCATAAGCCATTACCTTGGTTTGCCCTGAAGTAAGGACTTTATGTTATATGGAACCCTTTGTATGCTGACTCTAAGCTGCATTTTTGTTTTGAACCTGCTACCTCTGTAATAAACACCGCTGTGTTTGGACTTGAACACCTTGTGCATGTGCTTCCCTTTGAGCTGACCCCTCACAAGGCCATAGAAAGATTGCATTGCCAGGGTGCCATTGGGGTGACAGAGTGAGCCTATATTTGAATTATTGTTTGAAAGCATCAACCATAGCACCTGAGGGGCTGGATGACCAGAATTGGAGTAACAAATGTAGCAAAGACAAACTTGACAGACAACACATCATAACATCATGGCACAGAAAGTTATCTCAGCTTTTTCAATGCTTTCCAATGGCTTTTGTTGGGATCTAAAAACAGATACAGTAACCTAGAAAACCATGATAAGGGTAAAACTAAACATTACCACATCCATATCTCTGATCCCCACCACTGCAAAAGTGTATTGCTGCAGCTCTGTAAATGTATGTCCAGTGGTTAATGGAAGTTCTAGTGAGAAACATATATTTTTACCTATAAACATGATGCTTCTGCTGTTTTTTGTACCTTAGGTCAAAGCCATATAAATCACTTTCATATCAAAAGTCTTAGAATAATATAAATAGCTGTTTTTAAGAATCATTTTCTGCTTCCTTGTGTATCCATTGGTCCACTGCTACTCTGGTGGAGGCTTGCTCTCACCTGAATCAATCTCCTTCCCCATCTGGCAGCTACACTATATTGCCTTATTACTTCCCTTCTTATCAGCTTTTTAGAATTGTAAAGCTGGATTGGAGTTTTATCGGTTACACTGCCATGTTACCGCATTGGCTCTGATCCTTCCCAGACAAGCCAAAAACTTTCTCTTGGCTACTCTGCAATGAATAGAGGATCACTATGCAGAGAACAGACTGTAAGGAGAGTGACTGAGCATGTGTGTCCACCAGCACTCAGCTCATTAGGCGAACATTCATGTTCTTTTGTATTTTCATTGCTTGGTAAGTAAGTTAATGTTATAACTTTTCTAAGTATTAATATAAAGAAAACATCGGCTGGCCCAGAGTCACAGCAAATAGATCTGTTTGCAATGTACAGAGTAAACAGAGCTGATATATTGGAATGAACATGCAGGAGAAACAGATGATCCAGCATTGGACACAATCATGCAGCCAATAGGTAAATATAAAATCCAATAGTTTATTTATCTCATGTTAAAACGTTTTTAGACTTACTCAATTATAGCATTAAAATGCAATGCTACTATGCTTTAATGCTATAACTGAGTAACTTACTTGGCATGTATCCCTGTCTAAAAAACTTTTTAACATGAGTTAATTAAACTATTGAATTTTATACTTACCTACTGGCTGCATGTTCGTCTTCGATGCTGGTTAATGCTTAGACAGTATAAACTTAGACTAGACAGTCTTCCACAGTGCCACGTTTCTCATACTGTTGATAAATCTGGCGCATGTTTAGATTGTCTGTCTAATCAACTGTACTAAAATTTTGGCACATTTATTTGGTGCTAATATCGCACGGTTAATCGTGTCTTTTCCAAGAAGTTGTGCCCCTTTTACTAATGTCACACCCCTTTTGTCAAATGGGGCATAGAAGTATCTAGAAATTTGGCACACATTGCAGCATAATTGTGCTGCAATTTCAGTAATAAATGTGCCCCAAGATCTTTTGTGGAATTACCGATTTAACCCTTTACCATGACCTAATGTCAGTTAGGAGCTGTGGATTGGGTGCACTCAATCCATACACGGCAACAGCTGCTAAGTACAGCAGACACCCATCACAATCAGCATGGATCAGAGATGGCTCAAATCCCTGCTATGTAACCCATTAGCCACTGCTGCAGCAAAAAAAAAATGCCCAGTGTCAAATTCTTTTTTTTGGGGGGGGGGGTCATTGGCATAAAAAGTGATCCAGGAGTCACATGCATCCCAAAATGGTGCCAGTAACCCCTACACTTCAGACAGTAAAAAGCAAGCCATCACTCGGGTCCATTGATAAAAAAAAAAAAAAATGTCATTGGTCACAGAAATTGACCACATGCAAATTAAAACAATAGAGAATGTTTTTTTATTTAAAAAAAATGCTAAAACATAATAGAAACTCTACACATTTGGTATCACTGGAATTGTACTGACCAGCAGATAACAACAGATAACATGTCAATTAAACCAAACAGTAAACTCCATAAAAATGAAACCCCCATAAAAAAGGTGCAATTACATTTTTTTTTTTCAAACTCTACCCTACATCGAATTTTTGAAGTGTCTCCCAATACATTATATAGTATGGTCAATGGCACCATTAAACACTACAAAAAACATGCTTTTATAGGTCTGTGTAGATGTAAAAATATAAAAAGTTATAGCTCCTGGACAGCTTGAAGGAAAATCCGAATGTTAAAAAAGGAATATGTTCCTCAACGGGAAATTGTTAGGCAAGATGAAGAGCCTTGGTGAAGAAAACTTGTATCACTGAATTTAGTCATTGCATTTAACCAGATCAATCAGTGTGAACTGATAGCGAAATTTAGAATGGATGACAGCCTCCTCCAAACAGAACCAGTCATTTCTATATAATGATCACATTGCTTGCTTATCTCAGCTATTACCCTCTAATGTTGTGTAGAACTGTGTGGCATCAATCTACATTGAATAATCAGAGCCAATGATTAACGAGGGGTTGATAATGATAGCTTTAACGGCTGTCCTTCATGATAAGCCATTGCAAAAGCACTGCAGGATCAGAAGGATACAATTTATACTTCAATTACTGGAAGTTTTACCTAAAAAGTTTTCTCCAACGATGGAAGGATTTAGCCTTATCCTCAGTCTTGAACATAATCATACAAATAGAATGAGTCAAAACCAGCAACTGACAATGGACTACACGTACGTGACATAGAAACCAAGTCCTCGTGTTATTTCATAGTACAATACTCTGTCTACCAATTCGGATTTTATTCCACTTTAGCTGCTGAAGACAAAGAAAACATGAGATACAAAACATTCTCTTGATTATGATGACAGAGTAATGTCTAGTTCTTACTGAGCAGATGGTGATTGTGAGTCCAAAGCTCTACTTACAATGAGTAACATATTTCTTTGAATTGTGCTTGTCTGGTTGATGGGCTGAGCAGGAATGTACAGCTTTAGATTCTAGTTAACCCTCTGACATCTACTACATTTCCTCCAATTGTTCTGCGATGCTGAAGTGCTCCAGCTTTAACATTCCCGCTTGATGGGAAATTTGATGAGCAGCTGTGTCTTATTTCATGATGAGACAGTGGTAGGAAGTTGACTCCTGTTATAAGTGAAGATTTATCGAACTGTGAGAAAACTCCAGAAGTTGGATATAAACTGATATATCTCAATTATTCCAAGTTTCTCTTTCTGGTGTGATAACCAAAGATGTAGACTTTTCATAAAGGAATTCTGATCGAAAACATAGAGATGTGAATCTTCAACATTGCCAAATATACCCCAGTGGCAGAAAATGGTTGGTTTAGGACCCTGTTTGGAGAGGACCTAAATTAAATTAGCTGCATGTCGTATTTCATTGGGGCAGGCAATGCCAAAAAATCATCAGTGGGAAGAAGACTCAACTGAATAAATAATTGTAATTTTATAGTAGTCTGCCGGTATAGTAGAAACCTCTTGCTGTAGTAATGGACAACTTGTGGAGCTCTGTGCAGACTGTCATTGAAGCAGTACTGGCTGAGAGTGTTATTAGTGCTGTGGAAGAATGAGTTTTGAGGAGAGATAGCGGACCAGAGAATACTCTTTGGTTGTAGGCAGAGGCGTAAACAGACATTCATATGGCCCCATAGCAAAATGAGAAAGGGAACCAGCACATAATGACAGGAAACTCAAGCAGCAATATAGGTAGCAATAATAAAGCTATAAATATAGTGATATAGATGTAGGTTAATCCAAAAACCTTGTATGCCACGGCCAAATTCAGCGCAGGACATCTAATAGTAAATATATAACTTTTTATTCAATAAAATGCAAGACACGTTTTTTGTGTGAGCACTTCATATGGTTCCATAGTAGTAAACTTCAGGGAGCCCACATAGTAGTGCTAGGTAGTAGAAAACCCTTGTTATCTTTAAAATGGTACAATGTTCTTAATCCTGAGTAAGCCTTTTCTTCCTCTGGGCCGCAGAGCAGCCACTATAGTTACAGTCATGGTCGAAGAATGCCTATAGCCTACAGATATCTACAGCTAAGATTTGGGTCCAATATATAATGGGAGGCTGGTTGCTCTAGGGCCTCAAGTGTGACCTGAATAGTTTAGTCCTGTGGTGTAGTGGACTGGACACGATTTTGGAGTGTTAGTTAAAGGGGTTTTGCCATGAAGTAAAATTGACGTGGGAAGTTTCTAAATTAAATAATAAACATTTTCACCATACATCATTATTAAAAATTCTGGACCGTTTTTGTCTTAGCTGCTCCTTAGTGATCCATTGTTTAGAGCTCATCTCCAGGGGATACGACCAGGGCTGAGAGCTTCTCACTCCTGGTCGCACATGCTCAGACAACACCTCTCCTCTCAGGCAGCTACAGAGTGTTCTAACCTCAGGTGCTGTAATTCTACTCCTGTCCTCTGTACTCCTTAGTAATTAGTCAAAAAGTGCAAATAAATAAAAAAAGAAATTTCAATCAGGTCTGTGCATTGATAAAGAGAATTAAAATCCACAGGTTTGGTTCATGCAGGGATTTGAACCGAGGACCCTTGTGCCGGGAGGCAAACGTTTTACCTCTGAGCTACAATGTAGCTACTTATAGTTCTACACATAAACAGACCTTTCTTTGACTAGAGAGAGGAAAGGCCTGGTGATGTCATCCTGCTGGGTCACATGATATGCAATTCAAAAAAATCACACGCCCCATTCTGAGCACACACAGCTGAAGAGCTGGATACAGGAGATATGAAATGAGATTGTGGCAAAATCCCTTTAAGATGATGTTCAGATGCATAATGCAAGGTGTACAAGAGACCCTTCTCTTTGTTAATAGAAGGAAAGCTATGTAGGAAAAGATATTTGTGAATTGACATTTAACGGAGCCACCTCCTAGAGAGTGGTATAGAGGCAATCATGCTCTGAGTAGTGTTGAGCGATTTTTATCGACAAAGTTGAAATCGGCAAGGTTTTTATGGTGATCAAAATTTTCCCAGATCTGCGATAATTAAGGTTAAATCTAAGCATCATCTTTTAAAGATCGCGCCTTTTTCGGCGCTTCCTGTAATTTTGCGGCCAGCAAATCAGATTACAGAATAGAACAGAGTGAGATTTGTGTGCGACGTCATGCTGGGATGTGTATGGTTGCGATTGGCTTAAAAAAATCACATGACCTCGTTTTCATAGAACAGCGTTTCCTGTTTCAGCCCCCGTGTCTCTCAGCGTTTTCATAGGGATAGGACCTGCGCTCTGCCTGTGGCCAAACAGCTCAGCGAAATTAGTCTATTTCTGCACAGAGAAACCTCTACTATTAGCGGGTGATCCTTCCATTTAGTTATATTAGAGATTTGAAGATTCTATGTAGTTAGGTAGAGAATTTTAAAGGAGCATCTACGCTGTAAAATTCACGGCGGGGGGAGCAGGGGGGGCCCCCGGGCGAAACAAGACAAGCTCTATCTATAAAGAACACTGGATAAAGTTCACCAAGACTTAGTGTAGACATTGTAGTGGAATATCTTTATTATTAACAGTTTGCTATTGAAATATTTCCCGTATATTGGGCAGCCTGACTTATATTGGATACACTTTATTTTTTAGTAACTCAGGTCTCTTTGTTTTGGTGCAAAACTCCACTTTTATTATCAGTATACATTTCAGTGTGTGTTCATTTTAATTTACCCATTACACCTGTGACAGTTGATATATCCACCTTTCAGTTAAATTACAATCCAGCAATCTTGTAGTCAGCACAGGTTGTTTTTTGCAAAAAATAACGTGTATCATACGAAAACATAAGTTACTTTTTTTTTTTACTTTTGCGCACCCCGCATTGTTCATTGAACGCACATCCACGTAAATCTTAAAACAGCAATTCTATATTCAACCACAGGTGAAATTTAAAGGTGCAAAAAATACTGTGTATCATACAAAAAACATAACAGTTACGTTTTTTTTGACTTTTGAAAACCCCCAAAGAATTGTTCTTTGGACCGGCACCCACGTAAATCTTAAAACAGCAATTCAAATTTTCCACCACAGGTAAAATTTGAAAGGAAAAAAATTTTTACCGTTTTTAAACCCAAAACAAAACTTTATTTTTTGTTTTTTTTGGACTTTTGCCCGTCCAGATTTTTGATAGACACCTTGAAAGTTAAATTTGAATCAGCAATTTTGGGTTTTTATTAGATGGATTTGGGAAAACTGTATTTACAAATCTTTTAATAAGAGACTTTTTCCCAAAAATTTTTTTTCCATACCTTCTCAAATTTTTATATTTCTGAAAAATGGAAACAAAAAACGGTGGGAAGGGTTCCGAGCAAAGAGGGGGGGAGGGACCTGGAGGTAGAGGTACGAAGGAAAAGGGGCTCCCCTCCAGTGTTTTGGGGACAAAACCTCGCAAAGCCCCCAAGCCGGGTTTTTGTTCAGTTTGCAGGGCCGCAGGGCCCGTCATCGCTGGGGCGGGCCCTGTGAAATTTTAAGGTTAACGAAAAATCGTCGCCAATCTGTCCTTCAGTGGTTAATTTAAAAATGAAACAGCAGTCCTTTTCCTCCTCGTTCCTCGCAGTCCGGCCACAAATGTCGGTTCCCAATTCAAACACATCAGCAACCGTTTAAAATGAAGCAGCCCAAATTTTCAACCGTGTACCCACCCTGGGGGATAATCCTTGTCCCGCGGACCCCCTTTGAGGGCCCAAAAAGCCCGGTTTTGGGGTTTTGAAGGCATTTAAAAGAAACAAGTGGATGATTTTTGTCTGCTTGACGCCCAGTTACTGATGCCTTCAGAGGAGGGGAAAGGGAAGCCGATCAAAACCCGGCAAAAATCCCCGGGGCGGGCGGGAACGGCCCTTTCAGTGCCCTTGCTTTTACCCCAGTTCCGGGTGCAGAAAAACAGGACGGGCCAAGTCACCTTTGTTTATGATGAAAGATGGGTTTTCGCAATTTCGGATCCATCCTGGTCTTTTCCGCCCCGAATTTGCTTGGGGAAACGCTTCCAACCCGTGGGACGAGGAGGAAGACGATGGGGTTTGTGTCAATACGGGTCCCCCCCCAAAAAAAAGGGAGGGGCGGTCGCAGAAGTCCCCTGATATGATTCCGCCAAACCACGGTCAGCGCCCAAAAAAAACCCCCCCCTCGCTTATCGCCCCCTCAAAAAAAGGTTTCCCGGAAAATCCCCAAGGGCCCGGGCCTTCTTTGACCAAGCCTTTATTCACCCCGGCGATGTCTTTTGCCTCCTTTTTCCGGTTTAAAAGCAAAAAGTGAGGCAAGAACCTTTTAAGGGGGTTAACCACCAAAACCCAAATGTCTTAAGGGCACATGCAAACGGAATGCATTTAGTTGAAATGGAGGGAAAAACTTGGCCAAAAAAAGGCCAAACCGACGCCGGGGCCCCCAACCATTGGGCACCCCCCTCTGTCTCCGCCTTTCCCCTCCCCCCTCCCTCCCCACCAACCCCAAGCGTTCCTCAGCTGCCCAAAGTCTCTCAGTCTGACAGGGGATCAGCCTCCCCTTCAGCCCCCACCTGTCAAAACCGAGTTTCCAACCTGGGACCACCCGAGACCCCTCCTAACCCCCCCCTCCCCCGCCGTTTGAAGACCTGCCCCCTACTAAAGGGCCCCCCTCTAGAGCCCCGAATTCTGTCTTTCCAATTTTGGGAGCGAAGAAAACTTTTAAAACCCAAAAAACCCTTTCCCAAAGCCAAAAGCCTGAATGGGCATTTCCAGGCTTTTGGCCTTTTAAAAAGTTGCCTTTTTTGTCTGGGTTTGGGCACAAAGATGGGTTCCGCCACGTCATTGGGCCCCCGCCCGCCCCCCTTTTACCAGAAACCGGGAGGCATTTCCCTTTGCCAGAAAAAAGCCGTCCCTCCCCGGGCCAGCAGTTTTTCATCTAAAATTTTCAAGCGCGTTTCTGCATTTGTCCGGAAAAAGCCCAATTCACCCCCGACACATGGCTAGTAAGCACGGCCAAGGGCTATATCTCTGTGACAGCTCACTGGGTAAAATGGGGGTGTTTTGGGGGTGACGGGGGGTCTCGGCCCGGCACCTCTTAAAAAACCGAGGGATGGTGCAGGGTTTTTCCCCCCAAAGGTCCTCTGGTGGCATCACGTCCCCAGAGACACCGGGCCCGTTTTTAAAAATTTAATTGCCTTGGAGACGTCCACACAAGGTCGGAGTGTGGACGGTTTTAAAAAACGAGACCGACGCTGGGGGGTGACAAAAACCCTTGTGCAGGCAAGGTGGTGGGGGGATAAGGGGAAATTGCTGGCCGCCCTTAAAAGATCGGTGGGGGAGCACATCCCTTGCGGGCCATGTCATGAACCTTGTTTCCGGGGAAATTTTAAAAAGAGCTCCCGGGGGTTTGGGCTTCTGCTGAAAAGGTCGAGGTCTGAGTTCCACTTCCCCCATTCCCCCCCGCTTCGTCCCCCTGGCTGGTTGCGGGGGTCAGCCGGTCCCCGTCAACCGTTCATTGTTGGTGGAACAGCTGGAAATTCCCCCCTCCACATGCTCCACGATTGGGGGCGCAGCGCAATGAATTAGCAGTACAAAGTGACACATGGCTGAAAGCAGCGGTGCGGACCGGGGTGTTGAACCCAAATTTTCCTCCCAAAGGTTTTGAAGAAGAAAAAAAAATTGGTCAGTGCGGACAATGCCTTGCCCGATGAGATTTGGTGTTTAGTTCTGGAAGATTTGGACACTCTGAAAAAAAGGTCCCCCCCAGCGACGGGGAGGGACGGACACAGATGGGCACGGAGCCTTTTCTCCGTAAAAACCCAAAGGGGCCAAAGGTTTTCACAATTTTATCGGTTTCTTAGGCAGTGGTTGGGGTCCGAGGTGAAGGTGGGCTCAGCTCTCAGGGTGCATCATCTCGGCAAGTCGGGGCGTGTTGAAGTTTTAGGCCGGAGGAGGGGGAGGGGAGGAGGTATTCCTAGACACCGATGTTACGACGTCCTGCTTGGAAAGGGGTTTGGGCCCCGGAATTTGGGGGGGGGAAGAGAGGAAGATCGTTTGTAGTGCCCCCGCCCCAGGGGGTTTGGGGGAAATAAAGGGCCCCATCTCTCAAGAGTGCTTGGATGCTCCATTTCTCAACATGATCCTCGCATTAAGGCCATCAAAAGAAAAATTTAAATGGGGGGCCCACCCTCGGAACCCGGGTTAAAAAACAAAATCACCCTTTCCTTCCACCCCCCAAATGAGAGTAAAATGCAGAAATGGAGCCTTGCTGATTGATCAACTGGAGACATCTTTGGTCTCTTCATTTCCCCCAAATGTCCGGTGGAAAAACATCAGGAGTGACGCAGTAGAGTCCCAAGTAGGGTGGGGCCCGCAGAGGCAAGGTGGCGGAAGCAATGGGTCCCTTTGGCAATTTTGTTTACCCCTCCCCAAAAGCATGAAATGCAGGGACACACCCAAACACAGAGATAGCTTAAGATATGGTGCACCACTTCTGCTTCAAAACACGATGTTTTTGATGTTTTTCCGGCCCCCAATGATTCTGGGTTTTAAAAATGGGAAAGGCCGGCTTGATTTTCCCCCATGGGTTTTGTCCTCCCCAGCAGCCGGTCATTCTGAGGGGCCTTTAGCACGCTGGAGGTTAAAATTACAGACAAACCCCATCGGCTTTCCACAGATAATGTGGATCGTTTGACTTTCTTCAAGTGAATCGGCTGGACTTGATGTTGTTGGGGCCCCCAATTGCTGAGGTCACCGATAGTTGCCGCCCTTTTTCCCTTTTTTAAAACGAAAGGGTCCCTTAAAAAATTTTTTTTAAAAATGATATTTCTTATGAAATTTTTTATTCTTTTCTTTTATTTCTTTTGCTGTGAGGAGACTGTAAAAGACAGCAAGGTTTATGAAACACCGTACCCATTTACCTTTCTAAGTTTTCGCATTGTCAATGGTTTTTAGGTATGTTGCTGTGAGATACAGCTATAATTTGGTCCCTTTGGAACAAAATGTGGCTTCTAAATGGCATTTTTCCCCCCACAATTTTTAAAATGTGAGAATTCATATTTATAATTTTTTGGGGTTGTAGTGTGAGATACAGAATAATCATGGTTCTTTTCAGAATTGGGGCTTTAAGTGGCTTTTTTCCCCCACAATTTTTAACAGTTGAGAAGTATTTTTAATTTTTTTTGGTATGTGTTTGAATTTCAGCATTTCTCGGTCCATTATAAAAAAAAATGTTGTTTTAACCCGAAAATTTGTTCTTCCAATTGCAAAGTGGTCAAGGGTTCTTTGAAATTTTTTTGGGGGGGATTTTTCTTTGAATCAGCAATTCTACAGGTCCTATTCTAAAAAAGTTGTTTAAAGACATTTTTTCTTCACAATTGTCAAAAGTGGTCTGGGTCATGTTTTGAATTTTTGGGGGAATTTTGCTGTGACATCAGCTATACTCGGTCTTTTCTAAAATGTTGTTTCTAACGGGAAAATTTTTTCTTTTACAAATTGGGCCAAGTGGTCAGGGTATGCTTTGAATTTTTGGGGGATTTTGTGTGACATGCAGCTATACTACAGGTATTTTTAAAAATGTTGTTTCTAACGACATTTGTTCTTCACAATTGTCAAAGTGGCTAAGGGTCATGCTTTTATTTTTGGGGCATTTTGCTGTGAAAAGAGCATCTACAGGTCTATTCTAAAAAAATTTTGTTTCTAACAGAATTTGTTCTTCCAATTGTCAGAGTGGTCAAGGGGATGGTGTTGTCAGAAACGGAAAAGGGGGACACTGTTAAAAGAAAAATATTGCAAAAAGACTTGTTTTTGCAGATTTTTAAAATAGTTCAATCCCCGTAGACAACCATTTAATACAATAAAAAAAAGAAACAAAGAATGGGGGATTCCATCCTATTTTTAAAAAGTGTTTTTAGAATTAAACTCTAAAAAAAAAATTGCATGTACAAAATAGCTGGTAAAAAATTCCCCGAAATTTTAAAAGGGGGGGTACAGGGAAAACTTGAAGATGTAGGTTACAAAGGGCAGGAGTTGGGGCCCGGGAAAAGACAAAGTACAGAGACAATTTCCTCCCGCATGAGTAAATGAGAAAAAGAAGCCAAAGCAAAAGGGGCCCCCGGGTGTAACAGGGCGTTAACCCCCAGTATTTCCAAATGAAGCTCAATTGGTCCGCACTATAGGGGGGAAGCCCCTCCCCGGTCTTGACTGGTTGGGGAAGGCTGGAGTTTCACACTTCCGTTTCCCCACTTGCTTTGCCGACCTTTTTGTTGCTGCTAAAAGGGCATTTTAAACCCGCGGTTAAAAGTGAGGCGCCAGCCTGGGCTCTCACCGCACCCCCTGTAAAATCGGCCCGGGTCTGTGGGCAAGGACAGTTCTAGTATGTCCGTTTAACTAAAATGGTGGTTTTAAAATCTTTTTGGCACTTGTAATTGGGGGCGACAGGTTAAAATGGTTTATGGGCCCCCGGCGGGACAGTATATGTAGTTAACTAAAAAAGGTGGTTGAAAGATCCCTTTTTTTGGGACTTTTTAAAAATGTGGTCAGACAGGTTTAATGGTCAACCCGCGGTACAGGAAAATATAGTTTGTGCCAGTTCAACTAAAATGGTGGTTTTAAAAACTCCTTTTTTCGGGCACTTTTTAAATCTGGGGGGATGAGGGTTTGGGGGTTTTGCTGCGTTCCGGACAGGGTATTCAATTTTCCCGTTAAGTAACATGGTGGGTTTAAATCATATCCCTTCTGGCATTTTTTTTAAATTTGGGGGGATGAGGTTAAGGTCTGCTGTGGTACAAGACAGGGGGTAGGAAGGGTGACTTTTTTTTTGTGATTTTTAAACCTAAGTGTGTTGCCCAAAGATTAGCACGTTCCATTTGATGTTTTGGTGTTTTTTTCGCTTCTCCAGCCTTTTTTTGGGTGTAATAATGAAAGGGTTTTTGCTCTCCCATAGTTTTAAAGGTTTAAACGCTCATAATCGAGCTCACTATCGAAAAAACCCTTTTTGATAGGGCCGATATTGACTATCGATCGATTGATAGCCCAAAGCAATCGCTCAACCTAGCTCTGAGGCTTTTTGAAGTAAACATGACCGCAGAGCCGTGACGATGGGTAGGGAGAGGTAGGCGTGGCTAGGGGGCTCCTTGCCCGGAAGAAAGGGGGCGTTAACATGACTGTCGGCAGTGCCGGCAGGAGCAGCAGCCGTTGTCCCTTTTGCTCTGCTACTCGTTCCTCCAAGTGCTGCCCCCTTCATCTCTTCTCAGGCATTTGAGAGAAGGAGGGCGGCAGAAGAACATTCAAATCTCTTCCTCCTCCAAGTATGAGTGGGAGAGAAGAAAAGTGGAAGCCGGAGCCTGTGAGTTCCGCGCTGCTGTGTGAGTTTGGGGCTGCTCTCCTATTACTTCTTATCTTTCTTACTGTGTCCTGCTGTCAAGCTCCTGAACTGTGCAGACACCTCTCCTGCACAAACACTGATAAGAAGCAAGATAGGAGAGGAGTCATCAGTTCACATTGAGCCCCCCTGCTGCCCCCACCCCCTCTCCCTGTGGGGGCTCCTCCAGCTCTGCTCTCTGTTAACTCTTTGCTGGCAGGACAATGCTGAAGGGCTCCACACTCAGAAGGCAGGCTGAAAGGATGACCCTCTCCCCCCACTGCAACCAATTATACACTCACTGTAAACCCCAAATAAATCACCTCTCCCTATATGTATATATGCATATGCAATGTGTGTGTGTGTTTGTTTTATATTATTATATATATATATATTATTATATATATATATATTATATATATTATTATATATATATATATATATATCTTTATATGTACATGTGCGAGTATATAATGTATGATGCTATAATGCATGTATGTTTTATACATATTTAGACACATTAATATATATTAATGTGTGTCTAAATATGTATAAAACATACATGCATTATAGCATCATACAGTATACACTAACACATGTACATATAAAGTAAGTAAACTATAATATGTAATAGTCTGTTTTTGCTACTCATAGCAACCAATCAACCCATACCAACCATAAGAGCTCAGCTATTATTTCTTCTACTGCACTAAAAAAAAATAAAAGCTGTGCTAAGATCGGTTGCTATGGGTAACAGAAACATCACCTCAATATTCAGATTACATTAGTGTGTTAGCACTTTGTGATCAATAAATAGATTTTGGGTTGTAGGTTGGGCACTTGGGGCCACATGTATGAAAACTGTCTTGGTCTAAGACTTTCCATGTTGCCAATAGCAACCAATCAGAACCCATAGCAACCAGTCAGAACCCATAGTAACCAATCAGAGTGCCCCTTTAATTTCATATAGTGCTCTGAAAAAATGAAAGGGGCACTCTGATTGGTTACTATGGGTTCAGATTGGTTGCTATGGGTTCAGATTGGTTACTATGGGTTCGGATTGGTCGCTATGGGTTCGTATTGGTCACTATGGGCTCTGATTGGTCACTATGGGCTCTGATTGGTTACTATGGGCTCTGATTGGTCCCTATGGGCTCTGATTGGTCACTATGGACTCTGATTGGTCACTATGGGCTCTAATTGGTCACTATGGGCTCTGATTGGTTGCTATGGGCGGTGATTGGTTGCTATGAGCTCTGATTGGTTGCTATGGGCAACAAAATGTCTTAGACCAAGACAGTTTTCATAAATGTCCCCCTTGGTCTCAAAAAGTTCAACAACACTGCACTCACTGTTGCCCCCTATTCCACCGCCTCTGTCGCGGAAAATACTTTAAACCCCCTTAATAATATGGCTCTTTGTATATTTCCCTCCTCGCCTTCCCAAAGCCATAACTTTTTTTTTATTTTTCCACCTACATAGACGTATGAGGGCTTCAATTTTGCGGAACAAGATGTACTTTCTAATGGTTTAATTCACTGTACTCTAGAATATGCTGTGGAATGGCAAAAAAATTCTAAATGGGGGGAAATGTGAAAAAAACATACTTGTGCCATATTTGCAGAGTTTTTTTTTTTACAGCATCCACTGGTGTAAATAATGTATTATCTGTATTCTGCAGGTTGATTCAAGTCTGGCAATACCAAACATGTAGGGTTTTCATCATATTTAGTAACACAAACAACCACACCCATCTACTCTTTAAATTTTCAGCCAAGACTTTTTTTGTTAGTCCCCCTGTGGACTTAAATAATGGAGCGTTTTTTGCGGGCTGGTGTGTACTTTTTTTTGGCACCATTTTTGGATACATGTGACTTTTTGATCACGTTTCTTCAATTTTAGGACATGTGAAATGACCAAAACCCTAAAACTTTAGCATAAAATTAATATTTTTTTTTCTGTTATGGTGCTGAGCATACAGGATGAATGATGTTATATTTTAATAGATCGGTTTGTACGCGGTGATACCAATTATGCGTAACTTTTAATTAATTTTTTTTATTTATAAAATGACAAAAGAAGGGGATTTAAACTTTTAATATTTTTTCTATAATAGGGGAAGGGGGGGGGCATCTACCCATTTGCCTAGGGCACCAAAATTGTCCCGGCCCTGCTGACCTGATCTAGATTTTGCTTCATTGTGGTACAAGTAAAAGGGGTGTTCTCACCATGCTGTTTCACAGAGCCACAACCAGCTTCCAATTCACATTTCCTGGTTAGACTGTGGGTGGTTTTACAACAGTGATTTATATCTATTCCTAGCTGATTCAGAGTGACACAATTGCTGGATGTTTAAAAGCAGCTGGGCTACAGAGCTCTAAAGGGATACGCTTGTCAGTAAGTAATGTAAACACGGTCCTTACTTCCAGATAAGAAACAGAGCAGGGAATGACATCACCATCATGGTCAATGCTATAGCCTGTTAGAGCATAGAGAGGTGGCCGGTATCTAAGGAAGCTTATGTGCAAAAGCAGGAGAAAATATCTGTTCCTAACTCTAAACTAAAGCAAAATCAGAGCAGCAATATATATGGTAATAGCCTTTATTTACATTTGCCTGCATGTTTAAAGCTAAGCAATGAAACAGAAATACCCCTTCCAGAAACATTTGAGTGTTACTGAATACCATCAAGCATATAACACCACCTGAGTGTATTGCAACCATCAAACTTCTGTGCCCATGTGAGAACTAAAACCATGAAATCATTTAGCATGTTGTTCCACTCTTATTGGAGAATAAGAAAGTAAAGCTTTCTAGTTAACCAATTTGAGGGTCTTTAAAAATGATATCCTAGATACCACCTTACATGCCCCTGGTCCTGAAGAAGATCATTCAACTTAGATGCCACAAAAAGTGAATGCCATACTAATATTGTTTCGGTCACTGGTAGAGTAGAATGAAGATTCTTAAGAAAGTGACAGATTCATGAGAAGCCACACTCATACTACCCGTGTATTATATGGACATGCCATTATTAAATACATTTTAATGATCCATTGCACACATTTTGAAATGAGACCGAGCTTGAGTCGTTTTTATTTGATTGATATCTCACTATTATGTTTTATTTTATTTGAAGATTTAACAACACCAACATCTTCTTGCACCTGCTGTAGGATGTCATAGGAAGCAGAAACACCTTTATTAGACTATCTGGGATTTATGTTGTCCACTGATGGTGACAAAATATACAGATATAATGATCAATGTATGTTAAGGTCACCATTTGTGACTGGTGACAATCTCATTTTACAGAGTTTTAATGCTTATCTGGGAAGGTTCATGCTTCACTCGTCAGTGTAATTGAATCTTGTGCTTTTGAAAGATGAGACATTGACTGGAACTGACAACACTCGTCTGTTTCCTTGTCGGAATTATTAGTTTTAATCATTTTTTCTCTCTACCTTTACTTGATCTAACATTGTTAGAAAACATTTGTTTTAATTATAGCCCGTTTTCGCATGAGCCTATTTACTATCCTGTTGATCAAATGTGTTATTTTCTTCTATCTCGATGACATGGAAAAATTAAACACTAAACTGAGATTAGTGATGTGAGAAGAATTAACCACCAAAACGTAAATTGCTGTCAATGTAGATAATGAATTTAACTTTTGTCCATTTTAGAACTTTACATCTTGCATAAAGTATTCTGCATACTTGAAGTTGGATGAAAGAAGTCATAATTTTTCATTTACAGTGGATTTTACATTGGTATCATAGTACTTAGGATGCAGCCGTTTGACAGCAGAAATTAACCTTCAAAAGATTTGATTGTTTACTTATATATGGTGAATATTCGTAAACTCAATCTTTGAACTTATTATTATCATTAGAAGTACTTTTTATTATTTATAGCACAATAAGTTCCAGGGTACTGTACATTATTTAATGGCTTCTTTTTCACTCTGGGCCACATCACTACATGTACTACTAAGATGCACTAAATCAACCAGGATTCCTAGCAAAGCCACACTTCACAGTCACAGACTTCTTCCTGCTTGGAAGAAGGCTGCCCAACTTTTACTTTAACTTTTAAAGAGAATAGAGAGGTATGGCCACCAGTACATTTGGTTTGCATCTGAATTTACCTGGATGGATTGAGGTTCAGCTTCCTTGTAAGGGATGTTCTCTCAATGGGCTTTAATGGCATATCGATAGGATATGGCATCAAAGTCTGATAGGTGCAGATCCCACCTCTGGGACCTGAATCTACTTTGGGAATAGGTCTCTGAAATGTTGACTCAAAATGGAGAGCCAAAAAAGTACAGCTGAAAAAATTTGCTCACCTGTATGTGAAACTCCCATAGAACAGAATGTAACAGGTCCCCGAAATATTGACTCAAAACGGAGAACTGGTCACTCTTATGAACAACTCTCAATTTTGTTCTATAGGAGTCCCAAGTACAGTCAAGTGATGTGTTGGTACTGTACTTGGTACTCCCATAGAATAGAATAAAGAGTTGTAGCTCACCATTCTAAGCTGACACTTTCAGTGGTGCATTCCCTAAATGGGTGCTGGTCCCAGATATGGGACCCACAGTTATCAGATTCTGATGGCCTAACCTTTCAATATGGTATCAAAGGCCATAGTGGCAACACCCCTCTAACTCCACCTATCAAACATTCATGATATATTCTATGTATTGAAAGTGTAAAGCTGATGACTAATACTAGGAAATAAATACAAGATTTATGTATGTGCCATAGAAAAGTATAATTGCTGTGTAATTATGTGATCACCCTTTATTGTGCTTTACTACAGTTGATTTATATATGATTTATTTTTTTACAGCAAACTTACAGACTTAAACCCACCAGAAGTAGAAGTAGAGAAAGCGTATCTCCAGTATGCTGGATGGGGCCCTAAAGGTCAACAACTAGTAAGTCACAAATGTGCAGAGGGAACATAATCTTCTAGTTTACATAGAGAATGAATGTATAGAAAAAGTTGAGCAACTTTGTAAATATGTTGCATTACTTATCTTTTACTGATCTAAGTAACATAGTAGCATGGTTAATATGGTTGAAAAAGACACAGATCCATTAGTTTTAACCTGTAACTCTACAGCGTTCATCCAGAAGAAGGTAAAATCTCCTTTGAAGCAGATGACAATTGCTGCATACCAGAAAAAAAATTCTTCCTGGCTCCAAGCATGGCAGTCAGAATAACTTCCGGATCAATGTTCTTTGTCCAGAATCTAATAATTGATATTGATATATCAAATTTTAAGAGAGGTAACCAGGCCCTTGCTTAAAGGGGATTTGCCGAGAGATAGATTCTTACCCCTCTCTTGTTAGCACAGGCAGAATGTCAACAAATCCCGCTGAGTCATGAAGCTGCAGGGGAGAGAGGGAGAGGGTGTGAGGAGTGAGGAATCCAAGGGAGCGTCTCAAAACTTAAGTGAAATAATAAACAGTACAACAGTGGATTGTCAATACAGCAAGACAGCCTGAGCCTGCACTGTCAGGAGCCTTATCTGCTAAGATGCTAATGTAATGTAAACAAATCACAGAGCTTAAAAGAGAGAGACACACACAGCGGAGAGCACAGAGCTGCATAAGGGATCTTGTGACATGTACACTGAAATAAAAAAAACTATAACTTGTGGATTCTATATACAAAAGAAAACACCTATTCTACACAGCAGCTTGAAAGTTTCTTCATGTTCCCTGTCATCAGATAAAGCAGGTATCAGTTCACTCTACAACTAGTTTATTCTGTATACAAAAGAAAACATATTGCACCCGGTGCCTTAAAAACTTCTGCAGCTCAGTCTCATCAGATAAGAAGCTCTCTCTGAGCAAGCCCGTCCAGCTCTTGTCAGTCCGTATCTGATAGACTCTTTGAAGTAACCAAGGGCATGTAAGGAAGGCTGTAGCTCTCTCAGACTGCAATTTTTGTAATCATATATATTTAGAAAAGTGATTAAAAACCCATTTTGAAGGATCCCACGTCAACATTACATCGTGGCAAAACCCCTTTAACTTGCTCAATAAATAAATCTTCAAAACCACTTGTGTCAGTGAATTGCATAGTCACACTACTGTACCCTTATGATATGTTCACACGGTGTATTGCGGCACGTATAGTACACGCCGCAGTACATCGTTTGTTTCGGGAGCTGCCGCTAATGTGCGCGTACTAACGCGGCGCGGGTGGGCGGCAGCCCGCCGGCCCCATAGACATGTATTACTTGCGGCGCATATTCGCCACAAATAATTGACATGACAATATGATCGTATTGTATGAGCGGAGAGAGTAGGCGTAATCCATAGTTCTCTATGAGAACTATGTCTTACCTTAATTTCGGCACGCATCTAGCCCAGATTAGAGAGCAAATGTGCGGTGAAATGCGTGCCAAAAATACACCGTGTGAACATATCCTAACAGCAAAGAATCATTGTCTTCAATGATGGTGAAAGCTTCTTCCCTTTAGATATAGAGGATGCCTGCTTGTCATGGTTACAGGTTTAGGTGTCACAAAATCACTGGAAAGATGCGTGTAGTGAGGATTAATATTTGTGTACATTTTAATTAAATCACCCCTAAGCAGTGCCGGGACAAGGCATTTTGTTGCCCTAGGTACATAACGCAAATGTCACCCACCCCTCCCCCCCGTGCGCTTGTAGTTAATAAAACAGACTTTAACACATTTTAGAAAGAAATGTTATCTAAACAAGAAAAAAAAGTATTAAATCAACACTTTTAAGATTTTTTGAACCAAAAAAAAGCAGATACAAGAAGCAAAAAGCTAAAACTAAAAAGACATAATACAAAGTGCTTACTCCTGACCAGTGAAGTCAATAAGTGGTACGTGGCCGCTGCTTCAGTGATGTTCCTATATGGAAGAAGAAAATGGAAGACTGACGGCAAGTGAGGATGGTGCAGCACAGGATCTGAGGAGAGGGGAGAAGATTTTTTTTTTTTTTTTACAGAGCAGCAGTATGTTACCGTATTACAAAAAAAAAAATTAAAATGTCCTAGACAACCCTTTTAATCTCTTCAGGTCACAGCAATTTTCAGATTTTTGGTTCTGGTTTTTTACTCCCTACTTTCCAAGAGAAATTACTTTTTATTTCAGTTTTTTAGGGAAGTGAAATGACCAGAAAACCCCACAGTTTTGGCATATGGTATCTTTTCTTCTACGGTGTTCGCTACAAGGGATAACTGATGTTTTAATAGAACGGACTTTTACAAATGTGGTGATACTAATTATGTGTACCTTACTTATTTTTAAAATGGCAACAGAGTGAATTGAATGTCTAATATTTATTATTTAATTATTTTTTAAACTTTTTTTTTTACTTTGACAATGAGTCCATCTAGGATGTTAGCGGCTAATTGCAGCTAACACCTGGCGATTAAAGCACAGGGCAGGCACCGCCTTTACGCACTGTTTAACCCTTTAGATGCCGCAACCATCAATGAGAAACGGTGCTGCGCACCGCTCCTCACTGCGATTGGAGTCCCTGCAGTGAAATCGCTGAGTCCTGATCACCTAACATGGCAGCTGGAAGCCTTGTGAAGGCTTCCATCACTGCCATGTTTTGAATTTCCCCACTTCCGACCCCAGGCAGGAAGTGGTGAAACCGCCATCTTTCCCACTTGTATATGCCATGCATTAGGTTGTATAAACGATCGCACCCCTAGTGGTGAAGTGCCCTAGGAAGACTCAAAGTTAAATTTAAAAAAATAAAATGTTTTAAAGTGTAAAAAAATAAAAAAATATTAAAAGTTCAAATCTCCTCTTTTTACAAATGAAATAAAATAGTAAAAGTTCCCATATTTGGCGTCCAGAAAAGTCCAATCTATTAATATATAATATCATTTAACCCATACACTGAACACTGTAAAGGAAAAGAAATTCCAAACGCCAAAGTTGTGTTTTTTTGGTAATTTCAGATCCTATAAAAATTGGAAAAAAAGTGATCAAAAGAGCTGCATGCATTCCAAACTAGTAGCGATAAAAAGTGCACATCAGCCCACAAAAAATGCTGCCTCACTCAGGTCCGTAGGTGTTAGTATGAAAAATGTATTGGTTGCAGAAATTGGTACCGTGGTGCAAATTTAAAAAATAGAAAATGTTTAATTTTTTTATTGTACCAAAACATAACAGAAACCATAGATGGTGTTGGCGGACGCATATCAACCTGCAGAATACAGATAACACATCATTTTTACCGAAGATTTAAAAAAACTACTGCAAACATGGCACAAGTACTTTTTTTCCCATTTTGCATCACTCAGGATTTTTTGGCCATTCCCCAGTGTAGTCTATGGCAATATGAATAACACCATTAAAAAGTACATCATGTCCCGCAAAACAAAAGCCCTCATGTGTCTATGTAGGTGGAAAAATAAAAAAAAGTTATGGTTTTCAGAAGGCTAGGAGGAAAAAAATTTAGAGCCATCTTATTATGACCATCCATCAGGAAGGGGTTAACCCTAGTATACATGACATTAGAAATTTACACATTCACATTCCAAGAAGTAATATGTCACTTCTTGGAGTGGACCCGAAAGACGCATCGGCCAGACGCGATGCAAACACGCAGCGGCGATCACTCATGTGAACGCCGCTGCATGTTTCTCATTGTCGGCAATGTTAAACACACTGCTAATTGTTAGATGCGTGTCTGGGTCCATTCAGATGGACCCAGACACGTATCACAAAAGCGGATGTTCACACGGACCCAAGATGCCGTGTGAACATACCCTAAGGTTATGTTCACGAGACTAGTCTGCG
Source organism: Phyllomedusa bahiana (assembly GCA_025379985.1). NCBI lineage: Eukaryota > Metazoa > Chordata > Amphibia > Anura > Hylidae > Phyllomedusa > Phyllomedusa bahiana. The sequence goes on along the minus strand of JAODAL010012509.1, from coordinate 66,343 downwards.
AGTACTTTCAACAGCAGGTGTATAGCTGTGCGCACAGATACGCACCGCTATACGCCGTGTGAGCATACACATATAGTCACAGCCTGTTGGATGAGGTGCCTGCACACTGCCAGGCAGTCTGCCACTCTCCACCTCCACTTAGCAGTAAGCAGGAAGAACTGTCTAATAATCATTTGATTTGTTAGCCTGTCTCTTACTGAGACAGACTTACCTCAGACTGCAGGCCTGTCAGAAGTAGACATGATGTCTTGACCACCCACCACCAACCCATCCGGGACCTGCACTCAGCAAGGGGGTGATGGATGGGCAGGACGCCGGAGATATGTGGCGCACCTTACTGTTAGTCACACACTACTTCTGCTGCTGCAGGTTGGGTGGTCAGTCACTTATTATTATTATGAAAAAATGGCAGTGCACACCTGGGGCGAGGATATGAGAACAATGGGTGCAAAATGGAAAGGGACCTTCATCCAGAAAACTAATAAATAATATCCACTGCACACCAATTGAATTTTTCAATGTGAAAACATAAGTATTTATTGTGACATTGAAGGGGGGTCATCTACAGCATTACAAAAACATACTCAGTAAATATTTTACATTGGGTAATAGATGTTATAATGTATCGACAAGGAGTAGTATAGTATAGCTAGGATATAAAGTGTAACATAGCATAATGAGATGTAATAGCTATGGAAAAGATACATAATCACAATGAGTCTAATTAATAGAACTTAAAGAGTGGAATGTAAATAGCATACTAAAATAAATGAATATGACTGCTGGAAAATCAAAGAAAAAGGATAACCATGAAAACAATCAAAGGCGTATATCATATTCACGGTTGAGGCCATTGGGTCCAAGGGTATTCAGAGTGTGGATCCAATAGTGCTCTTTTTTGAGTAAATTCGCAATGTGGTCACCTCCACGGCATGGTAATGGGATTTGTTCTATGATTTGAAAGCGTAACTGAGACAGTTGATGGTTGTGTTCAACAAAATGTGTCGGGACGGGTAACAAAACTTCTTTACAGCGGATGGTGGATTTATGTTTATTCTGTCTTTAACCGCTTGAGTAGTTTGACCCACATAGGCAAGTCCGCATGGACATTTTAGTAAGTAAATGACATAGTTGGAGAGACAAGTAAAGAAACCCTTGATAAGAAATTGACGACCAGTGAGAGGATGGGTAAAGAAACTGCCTTTAATGACAGGCGAGCACTGGGTGCATCCGAGGCATGGAAAAGTACCACGTCTTGGAGTGCTGAGTGTTAGTTGGGGGTGGTGGCAGAAATGATCCAAAGTCTGCCCTCACTTCTGTCGCGTGGTTTAGTTCCTTTTGTGGGATTGTAAAGGTGGGTTTTGGAATTCTGGGAGTCAGGGGAAGAGCATGAAGAATGACCGTGTTCGGCAAATGGTTTACTTTGGTTACAAAATGGTGTATTTGAGTTTCAGGGGAGGCTTGGGTATTGTCCTTTTCTCTATTTCGGGCGGTCGCTTTGGTGGGACATTTGGGGTTTAGTTTGTTCAAAAAGATGTTTGGGGGAACCCCTTGATCAAAAAATGTGCTTTCTTGGTCGGTGTTACGAATATCGGGATCCTGAACAATGCGCTGTATGCGATTGAATTGTGACCATGTTAGAGATTTCTTGGTATTAGGAGCATGATTGCTTTGGTAGTGTAATAGGCTATTTCGGTTAGTAGTTTTTTTTTATAGAGGTCCGAATGTAGGTTGCCGTAAGAATCTGAGGATATGGTGGTATCTAGAAAGTTAACGCTGTTAGTATTGTGGTGTATTGTAAAATGGAGATCTGGGAGGATGGAATTGATGTATGAATGGATATCTAAAAGACTGTCCAATGAACCAATCCAAATACAAAAAATATCATCTATGTAGCGTAGCCACAATCTGGAATGTGTCAAAAAGGAGGGGTGGGTATAGACATATTCAACTTCAAAGATGGCCATGAAGATGTTAGCATATGGCGGAGTCATATTACTCCTAATGGCTGTCCCTTTACATTGGAGGTAAAATTGATTGCCAAAAAGGAAAAAGTTGTTATGCAAAATCAATGAAAGAATATCAAGGCAAAAAGTTTTAGCCAGTGGTGTGAAATCGTGTAATCCAAGGAACTTCTCTACAGCTCTAATGCCCGAGTTGTGGGTTATGGAGGTGTACAAACTTGTGACATCCCATGTCACTAGGAAATGTGGTTCCAAGATTGGAGAAATGGAATGTATTCTAGTCAGGAAATCGCCAGTGTCCAAAATGAAAGAGGGTGTTGTACGCACCAAAGGTGTTAGAATTTACTTCAGAAATACTGCAAATGGTGATAGGATAGAATCGGTAGATGCTACAATCGGGCGGCCTGGAGGATTAACAGGGTCTTTGTGTATTTTTGGTAAGATTTAAAAAACAGGAATAATGGGATGGTGATTGATGAGAAAATCAGTCGTACGTGTATCAATGGCATTGGATGTTGTGCATTGTAAGATTATATCTTGAATTTTCTTACTGATGATACTGGTAGGGTTTCTATCCAATGGTTTGTATGTATCATAATGAGATAGCTGGCGATTAATTTCATTAAGGTACATGTTTTTATCCATTACCACAATGGCTCCGCCCTTGTCAGCTGTTTTAATGACAATATCTGGTGATCTGCACAGGTTGTTAAGTGCTTGGTGTTCTAAGTCATTGACTGTTTACCACTCTCCCTGCATGTTTGTGCTCGCCACCGTCTGTCCACTGTTACTGCACATGGAAAGCAGGGATGCGATGGGCAGGCAGGAGTCCTCAGAGGCTTCTGGTGGTGCAGCGCTTCTTCCTGTGGTCAGGTGTTCCACAGAGGACACGTACAGTGGAGGAAGGGGTAGGATAGGTAATGTAGGCGGCGGCAGCAGCAGACCCCGACTGAGTGCAAAAGGTCAGTGGCTGCTGCTTAGTTACAGGAGCGCTGCAGGCAGGCGCAACGTTACCTTTATCAATAAATCCGTCAGTTTTTAGTTTACTTACACAGGCGCTGCGCAGCAGGCAAGCTAACTATGCCCCCCTTCTTACAGGCAGAGGTGGCGACCTAGTCGATTGCCCACCTCTCCCTACCCATCGTCGCGGCCCTGCCCCTAAGTCATATGTTTCCAAGCTGAACCATATGATAACATGTCTTCGTTTTCCAGTCCACCCTTTCTTTTAATTACCTTTGTGGCTCTTCTCTGCACCTACCCCAGTTTAGTTCTGTCCTTATTACACACAAACGTTCAAAACTATATACAATATTCCATATGAGGCCTCAACAGTGATTTGTATATAGGCAAAACTATGTTTTTTCATGAGCATCTATGCCTGTTTAGAAGAATCCCTAGATTGGCAGCAGCTTCTTAGCTCTGGTCAGTAAAGTTGAGCTTACTGTCCACCAATATCCTCAAGTCTTTTTCAGTGAATTTCAATTTTATCTAGCATTTAACTGTTTAGTAAATAACTGTTTTTTGGCCTAAGTGCAGATCTAACATTTATCCATATTAAACTTAATTTGCAAGTTCTTCTTCCAAGCCTCCAAATTCCCCAAATCCCTCTATAATATTATCCTCCCCTGTGTTCACTGTCAAGAAACAGGTGGTGGATCCACTTGGTCACTGCAGGAGATGACACTAACCACATCAGGGAGCGGAGTTTTAAGAGCCCTCTGGCATTCATCAGAGCCCGCTGCAAGGCACGATGGACTTGGCTGTGGGGAACTCCCAGGTCGCTAACCCTGATGCGGCTGCTCGCGCTGACAGCCAAAGGGCCAACAAGGTATAAAAGTAGGAGGCATCACCAGGTCACAGGCAGAGTGATCAGGGCAGACAGCAGGCAGAAATTAGTCAGAAATCCATAGCAGGAGGTCAGAACCGAGAAACACAGAACTAGCAAATAACGCAGAACACCAGGGCAGGAACACCAACAACTGCCAGGAAAAACAGGGGGAGGTATTGTAATAAAGGACCAAGTTTCAGGTGATAAGTAGTCAGCATTGTGCTGGCCCTTTAAATCTTAAACAGTTGCCGCACACATCCTAGGGAATGGGTGCGCACATGCCGACACAGAGCGAAGGAAGAGAGCAGAGCAGGAATGGGGAGAGGTGAGTAACGAACATACCGAGGGCCAGGAACACGAGTGCGTCCACGGTCCAGAGCGGGGACTGCAGCGCACATAGTGACATTCATTACCTGACAGTGATTTGTATCATCAACCAACATTGAAATTCTATAATATAATTTATAAACATATTAAAAAGTTAGCCCAATACAGAAATCTGTGGTGCCCATTAGCAGCTATGACTAAGTCAGTGTACATTTCATTTATAACCATCCTCAGTTTTCTATCACTAAACTAAGTGTTAACCCACTTACACATATTTTTCCCCAGTCTTCTCATTTTATATATTCACCTTGTATGTGGCACACTATCAAATGTCTTTGAGAAATCTATTGTATATACACAACATTCACAGCCATATTCAAGTCTAGTCTGGAACTTACCTTCTCATAGAAGCTGATTAGAAAAAAAAAAAAAAAAAAAGCTGACTCGTTATTGTGCAGCATCTCACATGCTCTGGAGTGCAACACTACTTAAACAGCTTCTGTGCTGTACAGACAGGACCGGGTGTTTCATTGAATGTGAGCTATGCAAGATTCCGTAGACAAAGGTCTTGGACCAAAAACGTTTGGGACATGCTCAAAGAATAATATGCTATATATTTATTATCTTCACCTGGATTTTGTTTTTGCATACTGTGATTGACATTAATGGAAGAATAAAGGTTTTTTAATTGCATCAAGAAAATATGTGTGCGCTGTTGGTTATATGGACTATAGAAGCTGATTAGCTCATTTTCACAGCACAGATCTCTCATAAAGTCATGCGGATGCTATGTTATAAGGTGTGTTTCATTGACATGCTTTAGTATGACATGTCTTAGAAAACATTCAAATATTTTACCCACAGTATAGGTTAAACTTGCAGTCCTATAGTTACCAGACTTAGTTTTTGACCACTTTTCGAATATTGACACATTTGTCATGCAGCAGCCATCTAACACAGACCCTGTCATTCCTAAGACCTTAAAAAGGTTTCCCGAAACTAATAAATGGTCATCAGTCCGACAGGGGATGATTAAAAATAGGTGCCATGGATATCCCAACAATCCTGGCCGATGACATAACCATTCAGTCTCTCCATTACCCTGCAGTCATTCACAGGTCACAGCAGTCTCTTGCTGAATACACCACACATGACTTCTGTGGCCTGTGACTGGCTGATGGGTCATATGAAGACTGAATGGTGATACCGTTGGCTGGGATCAGCGGCACAGCCGCAGCAATGGAATAAGAGTATAATGTAACTTTCTTTTTTTTTTCTTCCATAGTTAATCACCTTCAGATAGACTGATGAGCATCTATTACTTTTGGAACACCTCTTTAAATAAAAACTATATATAAAAATAAGTCTGTCAATCACATCACCTCATTTCAGCAAAAATAGATGGGGAATTCCATCCAGTCCCAAGGATTTGTCTATTTCGCAGTTTGTAAGGTAATCCTGCAGTTCTTGCTGGGTAAACAGATTTCATTTAATAGAGAAACTATGTAACCCCCAATCTTGTCATCAGTCATTGGATTTTCCTGGTTAAATAAAGTAGTGAGGAAGTAATTTAATAGACTGCCCTTTTCTTCATCCTAAATTATACATAGACTATTTCTGAGGTTGTCAACACTTTCCACTGTAATTTTTTTTTTATTGATTATGCAATTAAGCACAATTTTGGTGATGTTTGCTTATTTGGCAAAGATCCTTACTGTTATAATATTTGCTCCTTTTTTCTTTTATACTTTTGTTTTTCTCTTTGTAAATTTTTGTCTTTTCCGTAACTTCAACAGTTTAAATGCTGTCAATTCATAATGTATTGCACCTCTTACAGTTTTATCTAACCACAATAGCTTTCTCATGTCTTGAAGTGGTTTATTCCCGTAAGGTATATACTCTTCATAGGATCTGGGTTGTTCTTACCTAACTTTAAGGACCACCTAAAAATATATATATTTTTTTATGAAGAACTAAACCATAGAATTCAAAGCAGTTGTACTGTCTTTTTTTCCTCATGACTGTATATATAAATTCTATGGTTTGAATTCTATGGTTTTACAAATCAGAACATTACATATAAAACAGTGGTGCTTGCAAGCCCTGCAGAATTATCTATATTTCTGCACTAATTTGACCTAAAACAACATCAAAGGCCACATGTATGAAAACTGTCTAGGTCTAAAACTCACTTTTTTTCCCATAGTAACCAATCAGAGCACCCCTCTCATTTCATATAGTGCTCTGCAAAAATTAAATGGGCACGCTGATTCGTTGCTATGGGCAACAAAGTGAGTTTTAGACCTAGACAGTTTTCATAATTGTGGCCGCAAGTGTTCACACGAGACCTAGATGTAGATAAAGCAAACCAAATAAAGCAAATGAGTAAACTAAAAAATAGACTTTAATTTATTCACTTATGTCACATTTCTGTGTGTGGCAAACATTTGTAAACATTTGCTTTTAGTGTCTAGTATGATTGTCTTGTGCAGCAGTAACTACATCTAAATATTTCTAATTGTTGATTGATTAGTCCTGCACCTCAGCTTGGAGAAATCTTACCCAGTTCCTCCATAATAAAACAACTTCAGCTCTATTATATCGGTGAGTTTCATCCCATAAACTACTCATTTCAGGTCCTTCTATAGTATTTCTATTAAGGTCAGTACTTTGACTTGACAAATTAAAAAGACTTACTTTATTCTTCTTTAAAAATTCTTTGATAGAACGAATGATGTGCTTAGGGTCATTGTCTTGCTGCCTGAGCCATGTTCCCTTGAAATTCAGGTCATGGGTAAATATCCTGACATTAACTTTTAGAATTTGATGGTACAATTGAGAATTCATAGTTTCATCAATGTTGTCAAGCAGTTCTGGCCCAGATGCAGCAAAACAGACCAAAACATTGTAATACCATGGCCATGTACCACAGATGGAGCTTTCCATTCTCCAAACAAAGAACATCATATTTAAGCAAAAAAGATCTATTTTGATCTCATCAGTCAACGAAACATTGTTTTGAACGTCTTCTGGATTGTCCAGGTGATCTTATGCAAATTGCAGACAGGTAGTAATGTTTTTTGTTTTTTCTTAAGAACAGCAACTTTTTCCTTGCTATCCTGCCATGCACACAATTGTATTTTGGTGTCTTGTTGATGGTGCACTCATGGACATTAAAATTAACTAATGTAAAAAAGTCCACCAAGTATTGTTTTGAACATCTTCTGGATTGTCCAGGTGATCTTATGCAAATTGCAGAGATGTAGTAATGTTTTTTTGTTTTTTCTTAAGAACAGCTACTTTTTCCTTGCTATCCTGCCATGCACACAATTGTATTTTGGTGTCTTGTTGATGGTGCACTCTTGGAAATTAAAATTAACTAATATATATTAACTATTATATCAATTGTTCTTTGTGTGATCTTTGTTGGTCTACCACTCCTTGAGGGTACAGGGTCTTGAATTTCCTTCATTTGTAGACAATCTGACTGTGGATTGGTGAATATTTTTGACTATTTTTTTTTTATTTGGCTCACTTTATCTACTTCTAGGACTTATGTGAAACTCTGATGTTGCAGAAATATAGACAATTGTCAAGGATTCACAAACTTTTAAACGCCGCTATACTAGTGCATCTCAAAAAAAAATTAATATCTATAAAAATTAAATTTATGTCCGTACTTCAAGTCAAATAGAAAAACCCAAACTTTGTATAGACTCATTACACATAGAGTGATATATTTCAAGAAGCTGTTTTTTTTAGTGTGGATGATTATGGTTTATGGCTGATGAAACCCCAAATTTCAGTATATCAGAAAATAAGCATAATGTGAGAAAGGGCAATATTGTTGATTCATGGTGTCACACACACAGGTTTTCTAAGCCTTTAAATAGTGCCTCAATTTGTTTCAGTAGGCTACACAATCATGGGGAAGACTACTGACTTGACAGTTGTCCAGAAGAAAGTTAAGGGAAGGTTAGCCACGAAAGGTCTTTACTAATGAAGTTGGTTGCTGTATTAAAGTATAATAATGGGAAGTTATATAGAAGAAATAAGTGCGGACTGCAGCTGGAGTCAGTGCTTCAAGAGCCACCACACATAGACATATCCGGGACATATCCGGGACATGGGTTACAACTGTCGCATTGCTTGTGTCAAGCCACTCATGACCCAAAGACACCGTCAGAAGCTGAGGAGAGAAAGGACTAAACTGTGCTCCAAAGTCCTGTTTTGAGATGAAAATAAAATTTGCATTTGATTTAGAAATCAAGGTCCCGGATTCTGGAGGAAGAGTGAAGAGCCTACAATCCAAATTATTTAAGATCCAGTGTGAAGTTTCCACAGTCTGCTGGTGTTGGTCCACTGTGTTATATCAAGTCCAAGGTCAGCGCAGCCATCTACCAGAGAGTTTTAGGGGACTTCATGCTTCCCTTTGACAAGCTTTATGGAGATTCTGGTTTAATTTTCCAATAGGACCTGGCACAAGCTTACACTGCCAAAAGTACAATTACCTGGTTTAATAACCATTGTATCACTGTGCTTTATTAACCAGCAAACTCGCCTGACCTGAACCACAGATAATCTATGATTAGGGACCCCAGAGTCAACATTCCAGCTGAGCTTAAGGGAGCTATCAAGGCAACATGGGCTGCCACAACACCTCAGCAGTGCTGCAGGCTGGCCTCCATGCTATGCTGCATTAATGCAGTAATTCATGCAAAAGGACAAAGTATTACATGCATATGCTGTACAGGCCTTTCAGTAGGCCAACATTTCTGTATTCATTTTTTCAATTCGTTTTCTACATTATGCTAATTTTGGGATGTACTTAACTTGGGTTTTCATTAGCTTCAAGACATAATCATCCACATTAAAATAAATAAATGCTCGAAATATATTGCTCTGTGTGTAAGAAGTCTATACAATTTATAGGTTTTTCTATTTGGCACAAATTGTTTTCAGTGTAGCAGTCATCAGTGTGTGGTGTACCTAAAGGACGTCCACTTCTTTGTCGTTCTGTGACTCTTCCAGTTTCTCTGTATCTCTGTTGCAATTTGTTGATAACACTCTCTGATACTCTAATCTGAGTCGCCACTTCCGTCTGAGTGCATCCTGCTTGAAGCCTCACAATGGCGAGGTACTGTTGATCAATTGTAAGGGGTTGTTTTGGTCTCATGATGTCAAACTGTGAACAGCATGATGAGGAGGACTGTTTAAATTCCAATTCAAATTTATCCACTAAGTATATTGGGAGATCAAACACCTGTTGTGAATTTTGCCATTAAGCTCCTTGTTAGAGATCAGCAAGTTGTGCAAGAAGTACTGAAACATTGAACAGTTGGACAGGTGCATTCTAAAGAGTAGTAAGTTATAATATACTATCATTTATATCTTTATATAAAAATATATATACAAAAAAAAAAATATATATATTTTATATCTGGATATATATATATATATATATTAATATATATATACATATATATATATATAGATATATATACATATACACAGTTGAAACCAGAAGTTTACATACACTGTATAAATAGACACATATGTATGTTTTGCTCACTATCTGACATGAAATCGGAATTAACCTTAACTGTTTTAGGTCAATTAGGATTACCAAAATGATTTATATTTGCCAAATTTTCAGAATAATGAGAGAGAGGGAGAGAGAGAGGGAGAAATAGAGAGAGAGGGAGAATTTTTTAAGGTATTTTTATTAGTTCATGCAAAGTCGAAAGTTTACATACACTAGTATTACTATGCCTTTAAACAATTTGGGACAATCCATATGATTATGTCATGTCTTTGGAAGCTTCTGTTAGGTTTATTGGCAACATCTGAGTTAATTAGAGACACACCTGTGGATGTATTTTAAAGCACACCAGAAACACACTGCTTCTGTGTATAAACTAGCCAAGATATCAGAAAGCGAATTGTGGACTTGCACAAGTCTGGTTCATCCTTGGGTGCAATTTCCAGATTCCTGAAGGTGACTCATTCATCTGTACAAACAATTACATGCATATACAAACAAGATGGAAATGTCCAGCCATCATACCGCTCAGGAAGGAGACGGGTTCTGTGTGTCAGAGATGAACGTGCTTTAGTCTGACATGTGCTTATCAACCCAAGAACAAAAGCAAAAGACCTTGTGAAGATCCTGGCAGAAGCTGGAAAGATTGTGTCATTATCCACAGTAAAATGAGTACTGTATCAAAAATCCAGATTAATGTTTGCAAATGCACACAGGAACTGTCATCATGCCCGAATGAACCCCAGCTTTGTGCTCTGGTCACCGGCCACGGCCCTCGCAATGAAAACCATGGTTTTTGACATAAGGTTTTCCAATGTGAACTCTGCCTGCTAGCTCTGTATACTTAATTGATTCCTGGCCAACACCCGTGGCCAGGAATCTTCCAGCACTATTTGAGTTAACCTGCTCCTTTGTTGATTGACCTCTCCATTTTCCTATCACTTCTGTTCTACCTTCTCCTGTTCCCTATTTAAGGTCTCTGCTTCCTGTCTTCCTTGCCTGCTATACGGTTACCTCTGCCTATAGTTCGCCTGTTTTCATATTGGATTCTTCTGTGTTCTTTGACTCTGGTTACTCTCCTGTCACCCGTTTCTGTACTGCTCTGCCCGTTTGTTGCTGACTTGACCTGTCTGACTTTCTCTGTTTATTCTTTGTTTGTTCATCTGCGTCTTGTGTCTCACTTGGCTCAGAGAAGCTCTCAGTGTTCTGGTTGGGGCCGACCTAGTAAGGAGTCGGGTACCCCAAGAGGCAGGGACAGAATTTGGGACCAGCGTCAGGGCCTCACTTCGTCCGTGTCTTCTCGTACACCCCTAACAGGTCCTCACAGACCTGGAGACATGCCCTGTGGTCTGACGAAACTAAAATTTTACTGTTTGGCCAAAATGACCATTGTTACATTTGGAGGAAAAAGGGAGAAGCTTGAGAGCCTAAGAACAGCATCCCAACTGTGAAACACAGGGGTGGCAGCATCATGTTGTGGGGTTGTTTTGCTGCAGGAGGGACTGGGGCACTTCACGAAATAAATGGAATGATGAGGATAGAAGATTATGGGGCAATACTGAAGCAACATCTCAAGACATCAGCCAGGAAGTTAAAGCTTGGGCGGAAATGGGTCTTCCAAATGGACAATGACCAGAAACATACTGCCAAACTGGTTATACAGTGGCTTAAGGATAACCAAGTCAATGTTTTGGAGTGGCCATCACAAAGCCCTGATCTCAATCCTATTGAACATTTATGGGCAAAGATGAAAAGGCAGGTGTGAGCAAGGTGACCTACAAACATGACTCAGTTACACCAGTTCTGTCTGGAGGAATGAGCCAAAATTTCTACCAACTATTGTGAGAAGCTTGTTAAGGATATCCAAAATGTTGGCAACAAGTCATACAGTTTAAGGGCAATGCTACCAAATACTAATTAAATGTATGCAAACTTTTGACTTTGCAGAACGTAATAAAAATGCCTTAAAAAATACTCTTTCTCTCATCATTCTTGTATTTGGCAAATATAAATAATTTTGGTAATCCTAATTGACCTAAAACGGGTGAGGTTTATTCTGATTTCATGTCAGATTGTGAGGAAAAAAATGCATATGTGTCTTTTCATATAATGTATGTAAACTACTGGTTTCAACTATATATAGTTTTGGGTTGTTGTTATAATTTTGAGTTTTTTTCTTATCTGGCCAAGAGATGATGGAGATCCAGACATGACAATTACTGACACCAGCCACTATGGTGCTTATTTAGTTGTCATCCAGCTTTTTAGAACTATTAAGTAGCATGTAAGTTGTTATGTATTGTTGAAGTCTTCCTCCACACACCCTCACTCGAACTGCCCTGTTTGCATGTCCTGCCTATTAAGCAGAAAGTGTATATGTATTTCATAGAAAGGACACTGCTGCAAGTCAGCCTGGCTCACCTGAGAACCAGAGTGTCTCTTGATGGGCCAGATTCTGACAGCAATGGCCCCAAACATTCTAGAAGGGGACAACCTAAGCTGAAACTGATTTGAGTCCTATTACTGCTATGTACAGTCATAATGTTTTGATTTCTAAAAAGCTTATTTGACTATTGATGATGTGTCCCATGTGTAGTGATTCTGACCAAGTCATTCGGACAGTTGTGGGACATATAAATATTCTGGAAGCTTGATAGAAATGTTGCTGTTTTATAAGGAAAAGGGAACCACATACAGTGTTCTTCAGGAAAACATTGCTTTTTTTGTGGCATCTTTTCATTCAGTTTTTTTTTTAGTCAAGATTAAATTTAAACAGAATCAGAAATAGAAATATATAACAGAGTTATTGTCAGGGAACAATATAACTATAGAAACCTGTGTGTACTAAGAGCACATAAAATGTCTCTTATCTCAGGACTAAAGTAAAAACTATTGACCTATATATTTAGAAAAAGTCTTCATTTAACTGTCTCTTCATGTTAAAAGATAATCTTTGTAGTGGGAAAACCCATTTAAGTGTTCACTTTCTGTCTCTAAGTCAAGTTCTGTCACATTGGCACAGCCAGCGCTATTAGGTTAGGTAGGTAGGACCACAGCTCTAAAGCAGTGGTCCTCAACTGGTATACTGAACAAACTCATATTCTAAAATCTAGACTGTCCACATACAGTGTTCTTCCGGAAAACATTGCTGTTTTTGTGGCAGCTTTTCATTCAGTTTTTTTGTTTTTTTATAGTCAAGATTAAATTTAAACGGAATCAGAAATAGAAATAGATAACAGAGTTATGGTCAGGGAACAAGATAACTATAGAAACCTGTGTGCACCCAGAGCACATAAAATGTTTCTTATTTCATGACTATAGTAAAAACTATTGACCTATATATTTAGAAAAAGTCTTCATTTAACTGTCTCCATGTTAAAAGATAGTCTTTGTAGTGGGAAAACCCCTTTAAGTGTTCACTTTCTGTCTCTAAGTCAAGTTCTGTCACATTGGCACGGCCAGCGTTATTAGGTAGGTAGGTTAGGTAGCTCTAAAGCAGTGGTCCTCAACTGGTGGACTGAACAAACTCCTATTCTAAAATCTAGACAATCCACATACAGTGTTTTTCAGGAAAACATTGCTGTTTTTGTGGCAGATTTTCATTCAGTTTTTTTTAGTCAGGATCAAATTTAAACAGAATCAGAAACATAAGAGAGGAACTTCCTGGATTCTTATCTGGCATTGGTTTAAACAACTGCTTAAAGAACTGTAGTGGTTTTTCTCCGAAATATAGAGTGTGAAGCCAATTAAAGAAATTGATTAAACATTGACTAAACATGATTAAAATTCGCTCCAAAAGAGATAAAAAAGAAATACTTACCGTAACTAGCTTTCCCCTGCTGCTGACGCTCCTCTCAACTTCCAGGTTCTAACCTGCTAGAGAGGCTCTCACTCCATTATAAAGGAATGGCGCACGAGCCTCTCCTCTGTGTCAGGACAAGAACCTGGAAGTCGACAGGGGCAAGATAAGTATTATTTTTCTTTTTTGCGCCATCCTGATCCTGAATTAAATATACTTTTTTTTTTCTGGATAATCCCTTTAAGTTCCTTTATCAGTGAACGTTTTAGAGGTTAGACTCACACCAATTATAATTTTATTATATATGATACAGATGCTATATGATTGCTTTACTCTTTTAGTGTCTCTATCTGTGACAGCCCTTGTTTTATAGTTGACGCTCAGTTTGTAACATTTGCTGCTTGGATGAGATATCATAGAAAGCAAGTTGTTTTCTTAGGCTTTCTTACCACAAGATAAGACATAATCATCTGTAATATAGCACTGCAGTCATATGGACGTTAATAATAATAAGTGATCATTTGCAAAACATATTACAGCTCCCTTCAATCCCCATGTTATACCAAGCCATATTAATGCACCCATAGAGATTTTTTTTTCTGGCCTTCTGTAACTCTGTATCTCTGCAGATTCATAAGGGGGCTTTTTATCATATTATATATAAAACTGTATCATGCACCATCTATATAATATTGGAGAGGTAAAAGCATTGCTTTAAGTCTGATCAGTATATTATATAAATGTACTGTTTTGTTTTTTTTTAAATGTGCATCTCCAAACATAAATGAAAGAATACACATGCAATGCACAATAAATACATCAACAAGAAAGTCTGTTTTTTTCCTGACCGTCTTAAGCCAAGCTTTGTAATGAAAAGTTACATAATGAAAACTAATGACAGTGTGACATTTAGGAGAGTCATATGTATTATGTGCGACTCCTGGGAGCACTACTATTAATGAGGAATCATTACCAAGTGATTTGCCTAGCAATCAATATTATCTATTGATAGGTTAATTTATTACAGAAGTTCATGGGCTTTGTATCCAAGTTACCATCTGAATGTAAAATAAGCTTCTCGGAGTGAATTTCCTGCTGAAGAAAGACGGGTTGTCCTATAATTTTATTATCATTAGCAATCCTCTTTATAATTGTGGCAAAAAAGAATGATTATCCTGACCTGTCCCAGATAAACTTCATGTGTGGAGAAACTCTTTCTTGTCCACTAGAATATGGCAAATAGGAAAATGTGTATAGAGGCCCTAGACTTTTTGATACACCTTCAAATACATAGAAATAATTGCAATCCATTGCTGCCAAATCTTATCAAATTCTCTCCTATACCTGATTTATTTGAAGGTGACATTTTCCTTTCTAAGAATTGTGCTTGTAAAATAACAGATTACTTGGCCAATAATGTTACCTTTAATAAAAACAAGAAAAAGATGTATAGCAGTAGGCTATCACTCTCCAGGAATAATTTCCTTATGTGAGACGGAAATATCCAGAATGTGACACTCTATAGGTTGCCTCCTTATTGACAGTCGATTCTCTAAGGATCACCGGTCGTTACAGAGTGAAAGATTAGTTCTTGATAAATGGGGGCTTTCTATTAGGCTTGAGTCACTAATAAGACTACTTTAGACTCCTTTTAGAGCAGAGATCCCAAACACATTAAGTTTCTTAGTTTGTCGACTCCTCTATACGGCTGCGGCTGTTTTCCATTTACTCCACTATCAGCTGTGACATGTATGAGTACGGTCACATGACCAAACCGTCACATACCTACACTCACCGGCCACTTTATTAGGTACACCATGCTAGTAACGGGTTGGACCCCCTTTTGCCTTCAAAACTGCCTCAATTCTTCGTGGCATAGATTTAACAAGGTGTTGCAACGATGCTCAATTGGTACCAAGGGGCCCAAAGAGTGCCAAGAAAATATTCCCCACACCATGACACCACCACCACCAGCCTGAACCGTTGATACAAGGCAGGATGGATCCATGCTTTCATGTTGTTGACGCCAGATTCTGACCCTACCATCCGAATGTCGCAGCAGAAATCGAGACTCATTAGACCAGGCAACGTTTTTCCAATCTTCTACTGTCCAATTTCGATGAGCTTGGGCAAATTGGAGCCTTAGTTTCCTGTTCTTAGCTGAAAGGAGTGGCACCCGGTGTGGTCTTCTGCTGCTGTAGCCCATCTGCCTCAAAGTTCGCCATACTGTGCATTCAGGGATGCTCTTCTGCCTACCTTGGTTGTAACGGGTGGCTATTTGAGTCACTGTTGCCTTTCTATCAGCTCGAACCAGTCTGCCCATTCTCCTTTGACCTCTGGCATCAAAAAGGCATTTCCGCCCACAGGACTGCCGCTCACTGGATGTTTTTTCTTTTCGGACCATTCTCTGGAAAACCTAGAGATGGTTGTGCGTGAAAATCCCAGGAGATCAGCAGTTTCTGAAATACTCAGACCAGCCCTTCTGGCACCAAAACCATGCCACGTTCAAAGGCACTCAAATCACCTTTCTTTCCCATACTGATGCTCGGTTTGAACTGCAGGAGATTGTCCTGACCATGTCTACATGCCTAAATGCACTGAGTTGCCGCCATGTGATTGGCTGATTAGAAATTAAGTGTTAACTAGCAGTTGGACAGGTGTACCTAATAAAGTGGCCGGTGAGTGTATATCTCACTTACAAATGTGATTCTTGTCTGGAGCCTGAGCATGTTTTGTAAAATAAAATTTGTTCACTTGCATTGAATCCACAGAGTGCAGTTGTACATTAATTATTATAAAGCGGTTTGCAAAACCCAACAACCAGCACCTCCCCTCACGCAATTTCCGATCCTCACAGGACCTTCTTCTCTGCTCTCCTTTTGTCAGTTCCTCACACAACCATCTCCAGGACCTCTCTCGTGCTTACCCCATTCTCTGGAGCTCGCTGCCCAACACATCAGCACACTCTTCCACTTTCACCAGCTTCAAAAGCAGCCTGAAAACACATTTCTTCAGGGCAGCCTAAAAACCCTTTACACAGTGGCGAAAACTCCGGGGTAGGAGCAGCGGGTAGCATTTTGCTACGGGGCCCAGCGGCTTGGGGGGGCCGGCCCCGCGGCGCTGCTATCACCTCTGCTCCCCCGGGGTGATGCCGTCTGGGCCCGCCGGCAGTGAACATAACAGTTCACTGGGGCGGGCGGGGAGCTGCGGGGCCGATCTGTGAACAGAGGCGATCTTAATTGTATGCACGTCCGTGCGACGTGCATACAATTAAGATGTACGGAGGAGCAGGGAGAGCTGTGCGCTCCCTGCCCCTGCTGTACCTAGCTGGCAGGCGGCGCGGCGGAAAGTGACGTCACTGCGCCAACCTGCCAAACTTCCCGTTTCAGCCCCAAGCCTAAAGCAGCAGGCTTGGGGCTGGGAGGAGATGGAGACGCCGGGGGAGCGCCGCCGGCCAGGTAAGTAATTTAAGTACGGAGTGGGGTTGGGGGTCTCTACCTACAAGGGGGGCCCCATTACTGGGGGGGGTACTACCTTAAGGGGGCCCTATTACTGGGGGGGGGTCTCTACCTACAAGGGGGGCCCAATTACTGGGGGGGTCTCTACCTACAAGGGGGCCCTATTACTGGGGGGGGTCTCTACCTACAAGGGGGGCCCTATTACTGGGGGGGTCTCTACCTACAAGGGGGCTCTATTACTGGGGGGGGGTCTCTACCTACAAGGGGGCCCTATTACTGGGGAGGGGTCTCTACCTACAAGGGGGTCCTAATACTGGAGGGAGGACCTATACCTCCAGGGGGCCCTATTTTCTGGGGGGGGTTATACCAACAAGGGGGCCCTATTAAGGGGGGGGGCTTTAAAAACAAGGGGGCCCTATTACTGGGGGGGTCTCTACCTACAAGGGGGCCCTTTGACTGGGGGAGTCTATACCCACAAGGGGGCTATATTACTGGGGGGGTCTTCCTACAAGGGGGCCCTATTTACTGGGGGGGGGGTCTCTTCCTACAAGGGGGGCCCAAATTTCTAGAGGGGGGGGAGCCCATACCTACAAGGGGGCCCCATTACTGGGGGGGGGTTATACTACAAGGGGGGGCCCCATTACTGGGGGGGGGGGGTTATACCTACAAGGGGGCCCTATTACAGGGGGGGGGGAGTAAAAACCCACAAGGGGGCCCTATTACTGGGGGGGGGGGCTATACCTACAAGGGGGCCCTATTACTGGGGGGGGGAACTATACCTACAAAGGGGCCCTATTACTGAGGAGGAGCCTTTTACCTACAAGGGGGCCCTATTTACTGAGGAGGGAGCTTTACCTACAAGGGGGCCTATTATAGGGGGGGTCTCTATCTACAAGGGGGCCCTATTACTGGGGGGGGGGGGAAACTATACCTACAAGGGGGCCCTATTACTGGGGGGGGGTTGCAACATACAAGGGGGCACTATTACTGGGGGGGGGGGGAGCTATACCTACAGGGGGGCCATATTACGGGGGGGGGGGAGCTATTTTCCTACAGGGGCCCTTTTACTGGGAGGAAAACTATACCTACAGGGGGCCCTATTATGGGGGGGGAGCTTTTACCTACAGGGGGCCCTATTACGGGGGGGAGCTATCCCTTAAGGGGGCACTATTAGTGGGGGGGGGAACTATAACTACAGGGGGCACTATTACTGGGGGGGAACTATGCCTACAGGGGGCACTACTACAGGGGGGGGGGGAGACTACGCCTACAGGGGGCCCTATTAACTGTGGGGGGGGGGGGACTACCCCTCCAGTTGGCCCAATTAAGTGTGGTGTGGAACTACGCCAACAGGGGGCCCTAATAAGTGGGGGGGGAGCTACACCTACAAGGGCCCCTATTAACTGTGGGGGGGGGACTACGCCTACAGGGGGCCCTATTAACTGTGGGTGGGGGGGACTATGCCTACAGGGAGCCCTAATAACTAGAGGGGAAACTATGCCTACAGGGGGCCCTAATAACTGGGGGGGGAACTATGCCTACAGGGGACCCTAATAACTAGGGGGGGGGGACTATGCCTACAGAGGGCTCTAATGACTGGGGGGACCGATTTGCCTATAGGGGGGTCCTAATCTACGGGGGGGGGGCTATTCGGCCTACAAGGGGGTCTAATCTTTCGGGGCAGGGGGGGACTATTCTGCCTACAAGGGGGCCCTAATTACGGGGCAGGGGGGAAATATTCTGCCTACAAGGGGGCCCTAAAACTACAGGGGGACTATTCTGCCTACAAGGGGGCCCTAAAAATACAGGGGGGACTATTCTGCCTACAAGGGGGCCCTAATCTACGGGGAGGGGGGGACTATTCTGCCTACAAAAAGGGGCCCTAAACTACGGGGGGACTATTCTGCCGACAAGGGGGCCCTAATCTAAGGGGGGACTATTCTGCCTACAATGGGGCCCTAATCTACGGGGGCTCTAATCTACAGAGGGCCCTATTCTACATACAGGGGTGGCCTAAGCTACAGTTCGCTATGGGGCCCAGGATTCTCTAGTTACGCCCCTGAACCTACAGTAACCCCTGCTGTCACTACACCCTCCACAAACATGTCTACCCTTCACCTTCTGTCTCTTTCTCCCTTTCTTGTAGATTGTAAGCCTTCGCAGGCAGGGTTCTCTTTCCCTTTGTACCAGTTGTTAGTCACATATTGTCACCATTGTACTTGTTTGACTTATGTTATGTATGTAACCCCCTTGAATGTACAGCGCCCTGGAATCAATGGCTTTCTATAATAATAATAATAATATAATAATAATACTAAGAAACCACTTGAATTGGGTATCCAAGAGCGTACCACCTACACATATATATTTATCCATGTATTAAGGGAAAAACCTCTATTAAATATATGACTGACTTATGGCTCTTCACTATTATCCTAGTGGTAACTTCCCTTTTTACCCCATTGTCACCCTAGTTTATGTGTATGACAGACAGAAGGCATTGTTAGATAGCATACACCAGCTTGCCATTGTCCTGTTCTATTAGAACTACTATGCTGGGACTGGGAGTCAAAAGTGCACTTACCGAGAAGTGAACACACCCCACAAAGTAGGAAGGGCTAGTGGGACAGGAAGGTTGGCAAGATATTTTAATATAATATTACAGCCAGCAATGCTTCAGTAGACCATGCAAGACATTGCCAAATTTATTTCTGGACAATCAACTTGCTCTTCTTTAGAGACGGTGACACTGCTGCTTTCTGTAAAAGTTCTCTCTCAGTGTTCTAGGACTCCTGCCACCACTGCACAGAGAGAGCAGGATTCTGGAGAGGGGTCATTCCAGGGATTTATTCTGATTGCCACATTGGAGTCGGGAAAGGGTTTTTTTTCCCTAAAATGAGGACTGCTGGCTTCTACCTCATGGGGGTTTTTGCCTTTCTCTGGACCAACACTGTAGCACAATAAGCTGAACTGGATGGACGGCTGTCTTCTTTCAGTCTTATAAATTATGTAACACTTGCTGATGGTAAGGAAAATAATTAAAAAGGTTTTCTCACTAGGCTGTTTCACTAAGTCACAAGCAGTTTTACTCTTACTCTGTCTTCTCAAGCTGTGTGTGGTTCTATAGCAGTGAATAACAGATCTATCATCTATGTAAGTAGCTGAGCTGTTACACTGACAAGTGCAGGAGATATTATCTCTTCAGTAAACACAAGATACATGTGCTGTAAAGGAC
Source organism: Phyllomedusa bahiana (assembly GCA_025379985.1). Taxonomy (NCBI): domain Eukaryota; kingdom Metazoa; phylum Chordata; class Amphibia; order Anura; family Hylidae; genus Phyllomedusa; species Phyllomedusa bahiana. The sequence goes on along the minus strand of JAODAL010012509.1, from coordinate 46,190 downwards.
TGAAAACAATGGCTTATCTGTAATCTTGTTAGAGATAATTAGTTTGCTCCAGAGCTCAGTCCATCCATGGGGTGACATCACTTCCTGATCTAATTAGAGCAGAGAGGTTAGAAAAGAGTTATGGTCAGGGAACAAGGTAACTATAGAAACCTTTGTGCACTCAGAGCACATAAAATGTCTCTTATCTCATGACTAAAGTGAAATCTATTGACCTATATATTTAGAAAAAGTCTTAATTGAACTGTCCCTTCATGTTAAAAGATAATCTTTGTAGTGGGAAAACCCCTTTAAGGGCTCATCCCCATGGCACTGTCCGGTTTGTGTGCCGTGCACGCAGCTCGGGGGGGTGGGGGCGGGGCTTTTCTCCCCTTCACAGGCGGAAAACACATGCAGTGGGGACTGCTGCACGGGTTTTCCATAGAGCCCCATTGTGCTCGTTTGCGGCCGGTTTTTCAGGTGGTCTGCAAAACCGCAAACCATCTGAATAACTGTCTGCAAACCCGTGCCGTGGGGACATGGCCTAAGTGTTCACTTTCTGTTTTCTAAGTCCCAAGTTCTGTCGCACTGGTACAGCCAGTGCTATTAGGTTAGGTAGGACCACAACTCTAAAGCAGTGATTCTCAACTTTTGGACTGAACGAACTCCTATTCTAAAATCTAGACTGTCCACAGAACTCCATACAGTCAGAAATGTCATGCAGAACATTACTGCTAGTGATTCTGGCTGTGTTGAAACAGGCAACCTGCCCTTAGCGAGAATGTGTTTTCTGAACAGTGTGGGGACTAGCGGTCACAGAGATGGGCACAAACGGGATGGTTGCAACCAAAAATATAGGGTTTTATTTGTGAAGCAAAACAAAACAGCAAAACAAACAGGCCCGTCTTTTTGGGCATAGGCTTACGTCAGCCGTTAAACTACGCACACAAAACATAATAGATATTTTCCAGCATCAAAAAAGGCACAACATGTTATACTCCACCGTGTGGCAGGTAAAGTCTCTGGAAAAACAGACCTCCTCGGTCTAGTTCAGTGGTCTGTAGCAGGCTCCTTCCTGCTCAGCACCGTCTGGAGAAATGACTCCTGATACCAATCAGTCCCAGGTTGACTCTCTCACCTGGCTCTTCCTGCACAGCTTTAAAGGCTAGGGATTACTGGTAAAGCCTGGACCGGAGGGGTGAACGGCCTCCCACCCATGCTACAGCCGTTCAGAAAAAGCAGCCCAATAAGGCTGCACAGCAGATATACTAAAATACACAAACATAAGTAACCTATTGTTACATAAATATACTTCTGACTTTTCCCAACAAATGTCCGTTTCCTTGTTGGAACCACTAGGCAGTTCTCTAGCTGCCATTCTGCTGTTGTGGAAAGACCGGGCTGTCCCACTGGACCGGCCTCTCTGAAATCCCTGGAACTTCCCTACTGTTTGCAGCATAATCCTAGGGACATACCTTCCATCCACTATCTTTCCTGCTAGTTGCTTACACATCCCCCCCTCTGCCCAAGGCCAGGGGACTGGGCACTTGAACTGACCAGACAGTGGAGCCTTGACAAGGCGTCAGCATTTATATGATGTTTCCCCGCCCTGTGTTCTACCACAAATTTAAAATCCTGCAGTGCCAGGAACCATCTTGTAACCCTTGCGTTATTGCCCTTGTTTCGGTACATCCACTGTAACGGGGCATGATCTGTCACCAACCTGAATTTTCTCCCTGCCAGATAGTTCCGCAAAGACTCCAAAGCCCACTTTATCGCCAGACACTCCCTTTCTACTATGGAATAGTTTCTTTCACAGGACGTGAGCTTCCTACTCAAATATGTAATGGGGTGCTCTTCCCCATTCACCTCCTGTGACATGACTGCGCCCAATCCCACCTCTGAGGCGTCTGTCTGGATAACAAACTCTTTACTGAAGTCTGGTGCCACTAATACTGGCTGGCTACAGAGGGCTTTTTTCAGGGCCTGAAATGATTTCTCTGCCTCCTCAGACCATTTCACCATCACTGCCTTCCTCCCTTTTGTTAGGTCGGTCAGCGGGGCTGCAACTGAAGCGAAGTTCGGCACGAACCTGCGGTAGTAGCCGACAATCCCCAGGAACGCTCTCACCTGCTTTTTTGTCAGGGGTTGTGGCCACCTCTGAATTGCCTCTACTTTGTTTATTTGGGGTCTTATTGTGCCCCTACCCACAATATACCCAAGTTCAGGCCTCTTCCAGCCCAATGGCATCATTTTTCAGGGTTAGCTGTAAACCCTGCCTCCCTTAGTGACTGAGTACTGCCTGTACTTTGTGCTGAATGGGACTCCCAGCAGTATTGAAAATAACAATATCATCTAGATAGGCAGATGCGTACCTGGTATGGGGTTTTAGAATTTTTTCCATGGCCCTCTGAAATGTAGCTGGGGCCCCCTGTAACCCAAAAGGCCTCCTGGTGTAGTGGAACAGCCCATCTGGAGTGGAGAAGGCAGTGTTCTCTTTGGCCTCTTCTGACAGGGGCATCTGCCAGTAACCTTTAGTAAGGTCCAGAGTTGTTATGTACCTGGCTGACCCAGTCTTTCAATCAGTTCATCCACTGCGGCATCGATAGGAATCCCACTGAGATACCTCATTGAGTCGGCGGAAATCGTTGCAGAACCGCCCAGTCCCATTTGGCTTAGGCACTAACACAATGGGGCTACACCACCCGCTTTTGGACTCTTCAATGACGCCCAGGGCCAACATGCGCCTTACTTCCTCAGAGACTGCCTGTCTCCGAGCTTCTGGGATTCGGTAGGGTTTGACATGAACTTTTACCCCAGGGTCTGTACATATCTCATGCTGTACCACATCTGTAGTGCCTGGAAGGTCAGTGAAGATGTCCCTGTTACGCTGTAGCAACTCCCAGGCCTCCTGTCTTTGATGTTTTGACAGGGCATCCCCTATGACAACCTCCCTGATATCTGAGGGTGCTTCCACTTGGGCTGTCAGGGACACTACTAGGGTACTAGGGCCTCTCTATCCTGCCACGGCTTTATTAAATTTATGTGGTATAGTTGAAAAGGTTTTCTTTTCCCTGGCTGATGTATTTTATAATTTACCTCTCCAACTCTCTCTACCACTTCATAAGGTCCCTGCCATTTAGCCAGGAACTTACTCTCGACCGTGGGAACCAGGACCAATACGCAGTCCCCAGGGTTAAACTGCCTAACCCTAGCGGCCCTATTGTATACCCGACTCTGTGACTCCTGTGACCTCCGCAGGTGCTCCTTCACAATGGGCATTACTCGGCTGATGCGATCCTGCATCTGGGCGACGTGTTCTGCAACACTTTTATAAGGGGTGGCCTCACTCTCCCATGTCTCTTTGGTGATGTCCAGCATACCCCTAGGGTGTCTCCCATACAACAATTCAAATGGGGAGAACCCCGTGGAGGATTGAGGAACCTCTCTGATGGAGAATAGAAGGTATGGCAGCAAACAATCCCAGTCCCTCCCATCCTTTTCTACCACCTTTCTCAGATCCCTTCAGGGTTTTATTAAATCTTTCGACTAACCCATCAATTTGAGGATGATAGACCGAGGTCCTCAGTTGCTTAATGTGCAGTAGTCTACACAGGTCCTTCATTACCCTAGACATGAAGGGTGTCCCCTGGTCTGTTAGGATTTCCTTTGGCAAACCCGTTCTAGAGAAGACTTGCATTAACTCTCGGGCAATACCCTTCGAGGACATGTTTCTTAGGGGAATGGCCTCTGGATACCTGGTAGCATAATCTAGTATGACTAGAATGTACTGGTGTCCCCGAGCAGACTTGACTAATGGCCCTACGAGATCCATAGCGATTCGTTCGAATGGCACCTCGATAATGGGGAGGGGTACTAACGGGCTCCTGAAATGGGACATAGGAGCGGTTAGCTGGCACGTGGGGCAGGACTTACAGAAATTGGTAATCTCTTGAGACACCCGGGCCATGTTAAACCGTTTAAATTACCCGCTCTTGTGTTTTCTCCACTCCCAAGTGCCCCCCTAGCACATGACTGTGAGCCCTATCCAGTACCATCCTCCTATAAGGTACAGGCACCAACAGTTGTTCCACAATTTCCCCTTGTGCCTCTACAACCCGATACAGCAAATCATTCTGTACAGCAAAATGCGGAAATCTTTTCTCGGCGTCTGGCTCTTGTGGCACCTCATTTAGTACCGTTACCTGGTCCCATGCATTTTTTAGGGTGAGGTCTCGCAACTGAGCCGTGAAAAAGTTCTCACGTGACACCTCCAGGTCCGGTATATTTTGCTCAGAGGCGGACAACTCTTCCTCGCCTCCTGCCAATACCGCTAACGGGAAGTTATGAGTAATATCAGTGGTCACCCCTACCGCATCATATTGTACATCCTCCGCTAGGGGAACTGGACTGAGGGGTTGGGGACTCACGGCCCTCACAGCGTCCCCTTCGGGTTGTTACCACAGTTCCCAGAACAGGGGGAAGTCCCTTCCCAGGATTAGGGGATGTAGTAAGTCGGTTATGATGCCCACCTCATGGCTCAGAGTCCCGCAAACAGTCTCAATAGTCACTGTCGCCAGTGGGTAGTGTTTCGTGTCCCCATGAATGCAGACCACCCCCGTTTTTCCGGGATAACCAGGTCATGCGGAATGGCAGCTCGCAAGAGGGTAACCAGGCTGCCAGAGTCCAACAGGGCCACCACACTGACCCCATTCACCTGGTCATGGCATTCCTGAGGGCCTGGGTCTGGCAAAGCACTACAGGCAGGGTGAACAAACATGGAGAGGCGACGGGTGGCACCACACTCCATAGGCTCCTCCTGCTGGGGACAGTGTGCTGCAATATGCCCCAATTGTTGGCACTTCCAACAGCGCACTTCTACTCGGCCACCCAGGGGGTTTTTAAGGGGTGAAAGTACCTTTTCTGGGCCCACCAACCTCTCTCTTCTGGGTGGACCACCCCGACTCTGTCTCCGGTCACGGTTCCCTGGTCGTCGGTGGAGAAAGCTTTGACGCTTGGCCCCAGATAGGACTCTGCAGTGGTGTACCGCTCCACGAGGGCAATCAGCTGGTCCAGCGTCTTGGGGTCTCCCTGGGCAACCCAACGATACAGCTCTCGTGGTAGTCCACTGTCCACGGTCCATGACGATCCGGTCTATGATGGCGCATGGACTCAGCACCTCAGGTTGCAGCCACTTGCGCACAAGGTGTAGAAGGTCAAACAGCTGGGGAGCGGGGCGGCTTATGCTTCTCAAACCGCCAATCATGGACTCTGCAAGCCCGCCCGCTAGGGTGACTCCCAGCCTGGCCATAATCTCTGCCTTAAGGAGGTCATAGTCCTTGGCTTGCTCTGTAGTGAGGTCAAAGTAGGCCTTCTGCGGCTCCCCGATCAAATAGGGCGCCAGAACTTCCGTCCACACGGCACCCAGGAGTTTCTCTCTTTCCGCCAGCCTCTCAAACACTGCCAGATACGCCTCTACGTCATCATCAGGGGTCATCTTCTGCAGGGCGCGCTGCACTGCCTTTTTGCTGTGCATGACCCCTGAAACATCCTCCGTCCTCTGGGTAGAAACATTGACTCTGAGTGCTGCGATCTGTTCCAGCAACAGACTGTTCGTTTCTTGCTGGTTGGCATCGGCCTGCACCAGGTGCTTGCATAGTTCCTCCATTGCTGGGGACTGGTTAGGCAGGAATGTAGCAGCCTTCACCCAGGACATACAGTTCACAAAAAACGTATATAAAGTCCAAAACGTGTGCTGCTGTTACCCTTAGCAACCAGTGCCCATAGCAACCTCCACCATATGTGGGGACTAGCGGTCACAGAGGTAGGCACAAACGGGATGGTTGCAACCAAAAATATAGGGTTTTATTTGTGAAGCAAAACAAAACAGCAAAACAAACAGGCAGTCTTATGTCATAGGCTTACGTCAGCTGTTAAACATGCAGCACAAAACATAATAGATATTTCCAGCATCAAAAAAGGCACACATGTTATACTCCACCGTGTGGCAGGTAAAGTCTCTGGAAAGCAGACCTCCTCGGTCTAGTTCAGTGGTCTGTAGCAGGCTCCTTCCTGCTCAGCACCGTCTGGAGAAATGACTCCTGATACCAATCAGTCCCAGGTTGACTCTCTCACCTGGTCTCTTCCTGCACAGGCTTTAAAGGCCTAGGGATACCGGTAAAGCCTGGACCGGAGGGGTGAACGGCCTCCCACCCACGCTACAGCCGTTCAGAAAAAGCAGCCCAATAAAGCTGCACAGCAGCTATACTAAACTACACAAACATAAGTAACCTATGGTTACTTATCTATACTGCTGACTTTTCCCCACCAAGGTCCGGTTCCTTGGTGGCCCCACTAGGCAGTTCTCTTGCTGCCAATCTTCTGCTGTGGACAAACCGGGCTGTCCCACTGGACCGGCCTCTCTGAAATCCCTGAAACTTCCCTACTGTGTGCAGCATAATCCTAGGGACATACCTTCCATCCACTATCTTTCCTGCTAGTTGCTTACAACAGGTAAGTGTGTATGTGTGAGTTTCACAGTGTATAGTTGTGTATGTGTGTGAATGTATGTATATATACTATGTACTACATAAGTGTGTGCATGTTCACATTTGTGAAACCTCTACCTTTACAATATGCTGTGCACACTCCTGGTAGATACTAATTGACTTCAACATGATGCTAAGGACCACAACTGACAGGGAAAATTGTTCCTGAAGGGAAAATTGACATATTTAAAGTAAGCAGTGATCATAATCACAGTGCTACATGTACATGTCTGCAGCATAACTCCATATATTACTCTGTTCTGTAAACCTGGTTTTGCAGTGTACCAACCAAATTTCCTAAATGACCTTCCTTCCTCTGTTTCTCTGTATACTTACTTTGATGGAAACCCTCTAGCAATGCCAGACAGACACCTGTAGGTGAATACAACAGCATCAATCTCTTCTACCTAAATTGAGAAATGCATCTACATGACACATTGAGGCCTATAAATAAAAAAACCTGCAGCACTTAAAATAATCAATCCCTTTATGTGGTACATCTTGGGGCTATTGATCAAGAGAGAAAGAAGAACTGTTCGGAGAGTGCTTTTATGTAGATGTTAATGTCTTCCAAATGAATAACAATAAGGTGAGGGATAAACAAATAGAGGCCCGAGTTAATTATCTGGGTGCTAAAAGTTTATTTTAGTTTTTAACCTCAGACATTAAGAACAAGGTTAGTGAACCCCTGTGGATAAAGGATTTATGCTATACATAAAGGAGGAGTAATGCAACGTTTAAAAAAATGTTTCATAGTTTAGCTCACATTAAATTAGTCTGTGGCTAAGAGCTGCCTTTGCCATCTTACATATTTCCATTTATAACCTCACTTACCTATTCTAACTCCTTCTTTCCTTCTTTGAGAGTTCTACCTGCAACGTAGCTTTGAGACTTTACTTCATCAGCACCAATATAAAATTTTACTAGAATTCTTGTTCGTATGGCGGCGATCACAAGATCTAAGAGAAAGGGTATTATTTTATACAGATAATTGGGCTTTGCTGATAGTATTCCATGAAAGTTATAAGCAACCAACTCTAGATCTCTGTATGAAGGAATCAAGAGGAAAGTAATAACTGTGGGAGGCCTAAGGGCATGTCCCCACGGCATGGGTTTTCAGCCCGGCAGTGCCGCACGAAGACAATTGAACATGCACATTTTTACGTCTGGTTTTCGGACAGAATATGTGCATGTCAATGTGAAGGGGGAGGGCTTTTCTCCGCTCAAAGTGGAGAAAAGCTGCCACCTTCCCCGTGGCCGTGGGGTCGGCACAAAAACAGGACAAAGACCGGTCGGATAAACCAACCGGTATGTGTCCTCTGCCGTGGGGACATGTCCTTATGCTCTTTTTTGCGGTTTATGAGCATTTTGACATAATACACCGTTTACATTCAGTATTGTAGCAGATTCATGGAAAAGCATTAAATATTATTGGGGCACACCAGGTCTATGAAGTTTAAAGGGCCAGCGCACTGGTAATTGGTTAATTGTCGGACTCTGTCCCTATATTTTCTGGTCACCTACCTTTGTTGCCTGCCAGATCTTTAGTGTGTTGTGCCTTCAGAGAAAGCATTCCTAGAAGCCTTGTCTGTGTTTCCGTGTACCGAACCGTCTGCTTCTGTTTATCAACCACAAATCTTCGCCATCTGTCCTGACCTTCCTGCCTGTCCCCGACTATGAGTTTGCCTTATGTCTTGTACCTCGCTGCACCTTGGCTGCCTCCGCAAGCAAGTCACGTCGGGGGTATCGACCCGATGGAATCCCGCCACAGTAAGTCCCTCTCGCTTTGCGTCGGGCTCTGGTGAATACCGGGACCCACTTAGAATCCGCTCCCTGGTGTGGCCTGTACCACCGCTTGCAGTGGTCCAGTGGATCCACTACTCCTGCCGTTACATAAAGTATATAAAGTTGCAGGAAAAAGAAAGTAAACCTTTGGAATTATTTATATTTTTGCATTGATTACTAACTAGGTTTTTAGTAACTCAGGTTTTTTGTTTTTTTTTTCATTTTTTTTTGCCCACCATTCCCCTATTGTCATGATTTTTTAATTTTTTTTAGTGGACAACCCTTTAACTTTCCAAGAGACAAGCAGCATGTGGTTGGGCAACTCATGCAAAGTAGGACATCTCTTGATAGTACTTGTTATACATTTTTTTTTGTTAATATTGTAGAAAATGATGAATAGCATTTCTCATATCTATCACCGGTTGGGGTTCTAGATCAATTTGACTGAACGTTTGAAAAAAATTGGGTCCTGACCTTAATGCTAAACCTAGCCCTAATTTTGACTGTAACAATAACGCTTACCCTCAATTGGAGTTAGGGTGAGTTTTGTGCTTCTTTTTTGTATTTTTTGTTACTGGGTTTGAATGAGTCAACTTACCATTGAGCAGAGCTTCCGGTTCCCTGTCACTGTCTCTTTGACTCTAATGTGGTATTAAGCCAGAAGTGACATCAGATGGAAGTGGCATTGAATTTGACTTTGGCCTGAGCTTGATATCTGTCTGATGCCGTGAGAAATATTTCAATCCCTGTTCCATCTGTTTAAGACAGGTACTTTACTGATCTGCTTTAATGTTTTGAACGTGGACCACTTATGAGAATGAAAACACACTCCTTTATTCATCTGTTTCACTTGCTAAACTTATGGGGATATTTTGATATGTTGCACTGTATTAAAATCCAACCCATATACAGCTACAAGTTAGCAATACATTTTAATTATCATAGTGTATTTGCACACAAAAAAGATAAACTCTCCATAGTCAGATGGTCTTTACTACTAATATGACTATATCAGCTGGGAATGAACTAGGCAAACTTTTATAATCTCCCTTTGTATACATAAAGATAATTTTGGTCACCGTGGACTTGGGGGAATCTAAAAATGCCCTCAAGGGTAACGAGTTTTACTTCTGAAATATTCATGAAGAGGCTAGATTGGAAGCACATCATAAAGAGAACATATTATTGTTATTATTTTTTTCTGATTATATATTTTTTATCTGTTATATGTATTAATAATACAGATGGAATTAATAAAGAATTGCAAATAATTATTGTCCTTGGTAGAAAAGGCTGTTTCAGGTAGAAGAAAATAAGAGAATAAGTTTTCATTGTCCTGATAGTCCTTGCAAAAACTGGAAATACGACTCAGAAACGATGACAAATATGTCCACAGCTTTTGCCTATTGTAAGGAGTTGTGAATGTACAGACCTATCACACTACATCAAAATATCTAAGTCACAAATCTCTTCATACCTTTTGTAAAATCTTTATGAGGTCTGCTGCACTGACAAACTATGCTGTCATTACAAAAAGCTGGATGAGGTTGTTGAATGCTTATTCTCTGACAACATAAAAAGCCCCTGGGAATATGTAACAAGCGTTGCAAAACATGTTTTATTTTTAAATTGCCCAAGGAACAAGTTTGTTTCTATGTAATAAATGTATAAAGCATTGCAATCTGTGAGCAATATGGAAAAATAGTGCGTAAAATAGACGAACAGATAGTGCATCCAAAACTAGGACAAAGTGGTAATCTTACCAGGCATTGGAAGACGGTAGATATGTTGTGTTGTCTATATTTATCCTTCGATGGTTGTAATGGATGATGTAAAGTTGTAATGGAAATCTGCTCTGGACAAGTAGGCCTCCACAAATTGCCACACTATTAGGGCATAAAAATGCTGTGCCCATACCATCACCAGAAAGTGTTGACTGTAATATACAGCTGGCATCCCACAGAAATAGCCAGGAGATAACACTGAACCTGGTAAAAAAAAAAAAGTCCTAAAACATAATGCGGACTTTGCTGGGTTTTTTAACTTGTTTAGAAATGAAAGAGATAGAGAGAGAGCTATGGCTGCAGTGAGAGGCGCATTATCCAGAACCTGTGAGGATTGATGAATGGGTCATAGTGTTGTCGCATTATTCCCACCAGTGGCTTTACAATTGGAAGCCTTTGAGAGAAAGTCTGGTAAAAAAAAGGCCGAGCAAGAACAGTGTGCTTGCCCAATAAGTGGCAGAGCAAGAGCAGCAGGAGAGAAACAGTTACAAAGTCAAAGGAGGGGATTCCTGGTACAGGAGTCAGGATAGGAGAATAGTTTTTGGAGCCAGAGACGGTATTTTTAGAGCCCCTTTTACAAGGGGTCAGAGACTATGATTTTTAGATAAAATCTGCCTCCAAATCAGAATCAATTGCAACTATTCTAACTAATGTTGTGCTTCAGATTTGGGTCAAAGCCACATTTGACCTGAATCCGAGCACTTCAATTTGATTTGGCTCAAATCAATATTTGGCAAAAAATGCCATTAAACTTGACCACAACCATGAACCTAACACTGGGTTAGGATTATTTAATTTTAAGTTAACTTACTGGTCTGGCAATTCAACATTTTCATTGCTGCCTAACTTCTGGTCTGACATCCCATCAGACGTCACTTCCTAGTACTTGAACATTGGCCCAATGTTATGGTAACTGGAAATGAAGTCAGAGACAATATCTAAAGTCATTTTCTGTTACTTCAGTATAGACCCAATCTTATAGTTACTCGGTGATGTTGGAAAAGACTTTGGACCTGAGGCTAGGCCTAAATGGGATTAACGTGTCACCAGATAGGTGAGTTATCTCTTCAAACCCCCAAACAATGGTAACCATAAATTTATGGTTATGGTTACAGATACAGTTATGGTTAGGGGTTCAAGATGTCCAAACCAGTACTGAACCAAACAGGGCCTTAATCAAGCAATGCTAATCAGAATCATAAAAATCAATCAAAACTATTGTAACTAAAGGACCTTCTAAACCTTTTTAACCCCTTAACGACCTATAACATAAACAGTCCCACTACATAGGCAGTGGGTGTCGGCTTCTAATTGCATACAAAGTCCTCTAGTCCAGCACTTAAATCAATGACTGTGGTGCCTGTTATCTGTTAAATGGCAAAAATCAAAGATCCAAAGGCACTCACAGATTTCAATAGGCAAAAAAACAATGTTTTTAAGTACAGCATACAAATTCATGATCCAGGTAGATAAAAATTTTCAAAACATGAGACTCGTTTCATTGAGCATTATCCCGAATATTTTCAGACCAAACGTAACTTTGTCAAGTTTAACTTTCAACGAAATCTCCACTGTAGATCCCTGCTAATTGTACCTCACACCTGTCGTTAACAGCAGGTAATGGAGTTGGCTCTGTTATCTGCTGTTTAACCCGTTAGATACCTCAATGTCTAAATGAATGAAGAACTGTGACGTGCACCATTTCTCACTGAGATTGACAACCCCATGGCGAGATCGCTGGGTGCCGATCATTTAACATGCCAGCTGGAAGTATCCTAGGGGTTCTCAAAGTACTAGTTTAAAAAATAAATGTTTCAAAGTGTAAAAAAAATAAAAAGCATTAAAAGTTCATATCAGCCCCCTTTTGCCATTTTACAAATCAATAAATAAATAAAAAAAAGAATAAAAAAGTTTTACATAATCAGTATTGGTGAAAAAATATAACATCGTTTATCCCATATGCTGCACACCGTAGAAGAAAAAGATTCCAAATGCCTATATAGGTTTTTTGGTCATTTCACATCCTCAAAAAATTTGAATAAAAGTGATCAAAAAAGTCACATCTTTCCCAAAATGATACACACAAAAAGTACACTTCTGGCTGCAAAAAATGCACCTTTACTCAGGCCCATAGATGAAAGTACAAAAAAAAAGTTATTGGTCACAGAAAATGGCTCTACGACACAAATTTCAAAAATAGAAAATGTCTGGATTTTTTTACGGTATTAAAACAAAACAAAAACTTGATAACATAATGAATATTTGGTATCGCCAGGAGCTTATCTACCTACAGAATACAGATAACACATAATTTATACCAAAAGTTTTTTTTCACATTTCACTCCACTTACAATTTTTTCCGCCATTTACCAGTTTATCCATTGGTACAATGAATGACATCAATAGAAAGTACATCTTGTCCCACAAAATAAAAGCCCTCATATGTCTATGTAGATGGAAAAATAGAAAATCTATGGCTCTTGAAAGGTGAGGAGGAAATAAAAAAATGTGTTGACCAAAAAAACAGCCTTAATTGTTGTTAAAGGATTAATGGCTGAACGAACATTGGGGCGACAATTTGGAACAAACATTTTCACATGTAAGAGGCCCTGCAGTGATATCGGCTGATGCCAAGTTTTCTGCTGTAATAAAATCATGGCATGCTGGCAACACATCTTTCCACGTAAGCAACTCATGTGCTGCAGGTAATTATGGATATAAATGATAATAGTTTTGTACAGTTGTTCATGCAGCCATTTACAATGGCCCAAAGTCTCGTCCAACATCACTTCTGGTAACCAGAAAATTGGTTCTATGTTGAAGTAACAGGAAATCACTTTGGATATGATCTCTGACTTCATTTCCAGTTACCATAACATTGGGCCAATGTTCCAGCACCAGGAAATGATGTTTGATGGTATATCGGACCAGAAGTTAGGCTGCAGAGAAAATTGTCTGCAACGATTGGCCTATACAGAGGCTCCTTTCAACAACTGACAATCGATCTCCTATGCTGTTGATCAGGGCTAGTAGTGGGCAGTTATCTGCCCATGTAAAATGGTCCTTAGCCTGTGCCTTTTAATGAGAACTGCCATGCTTATTGAACTTGCATCCACCAAAGGGTCCTATTAACCCTCAATTAAAAATGAACCTAGCAAGTAAAATGTCCCTGATTTCTCCAAAGCACCGGACTGTGTGTGCTTTAATTTACTCCAGTAAGGTGCTCACCAGTAGGCCCCTCGCTTTGCATACCTATGGTTGTTATCACTGCATCCTTTTACCTCCTCTTTTACTAATGTGTGCAAATTTACTTTAGCCTTATTTTATACATTTTTTTTAGCATAATAAAATTAAAAACTGATACGTAGAGGGAACAGGAGACTGGTTAGTTCATGACTTCCTAGCTGTAAATTTATACGGCCATTCAATAAATCTGACTTTGAGTCCTTTCAGTACATTAGTCAATGACTGAATAGTGTTCTTGCCAGTTTAATCTGCTACTTCTGCATCAACACTTTGTCCTACTGCTGTAGGCTAAAATTTCTCTGCCAAGATAACGTAAATTTATGGAATCCAGAAAAGATATCAGTTTGTTTACCTCTGCACATAGACAACCCATCTATCCTCCTGGCCACAAGAACCCTGCTGGGCCACATGCTGGAGATTTGTTTGATTACACAAGCTGTGATATCAGTGGAATGCCCATGGAAGTTAATGACTTGTTTATGTGTCAACACAGAGACATGGCCCAATTCATCCGCTCTATCAGATACAGGTAAAATATAGATAAGTGGGGCTATTTGTACTTCTGTCATACATGGTGGAATCCACCTATAATTTGTTATACAACCATTGTGGGTCATTCAGTAGTAGAGGCTTGGACATGGCAGCATCCAACGAACAGACAACACATTGAATTTTATACTCTAACTCTCGGACAAGACAGTCTCATAAAAAATCTCTGACAGGTCTAATGCAGTAACAGGCAGCTTCCTTCAGGCACTATCCTTTAAATGGATTGTTAGCAGGTCAGCATAAAATGCTCTCTTGCAAATGTGCTTTCTTGAAACAAATTAAAGCTCTTCATAGCTAAAGGATCCTCACAATATTACTAAGCAAATCATTAGGCAGACTCTTGTCATACAAAGATGCAATTTAAATAATGTATTAATTAATCCCCTGTCTCTATACATATAGAATAAATATGTAAACTGCCTATGTTGTTTAGCAATTAATGATGGTAAAGCCCTGGATAGGGAGACATAATTTACAATCATAGCCAATATTTACACATTATTGCTTTTTTACATACCATATCATGATTGTCAGTTTTTTACAATCCACTTGCTTTACATAATATTCATTAAAGGGGTTGTCTCACTATAAAGTTTAGCTTTCAACATGTAAGGAATGGTAAATGAAGACTTTTTTCAAGTGCATTGCTTTTGTTTATTTTGCTTTGCTGAAGAGATAAGAGAGATTTTATCTACTCTGAGTGCACACAGATTTCTATAGGTTACTGACCTGCTCTCTCCTTCTCTCTGCTGTTTGTCTTGTCTGAGAGCAGGTTGGCTCAGAGGACTGCAGGCAACTTGAGAACAAAGTGCATTATTTCACAAAGGAGAGTAATTACTTTTGGTTACATTAGAGCTCATAGATAAGATCTCCTGCTCTCATATCAGTGCAATCAGAAGAGCTGTGAATAAGGAGCTGATATGCTAATCACTGTTATAGAACCACCCACAGCCTGACCAGGAAAAGACAGGAAGCATTGACTTAAAACTGCTTGTGGCTCAGTGAAACAGCATGGTGAGATAACCTTGTGAAAAGGTTTTTCCAGCTAGTATATTCCATCACTAACTCATCAGTGAGGTTTCCACTGCCAAAACCTTCTTTGATCCTTAGAATGGAAGAGCTACAGGACTTGTTTGAAGTGTTCTCTGCTTTGGACAATTTCTACTTTTTAGAAGGGTCCAATGACAATAAGCTGATTGCAATGTGTAACATGTGATAAGTGATAAGTGATAAGCTGTAACATGTGGGAACGCCTGTCAACTGGTCAATTTCCGTGCAGTGCAACCAAAGGAGAAATTAACCATTACACAATTCTTTTTCACCACAATGTTTATGCAATACGGGACAGGTCCTTGTGAGTAGGAGATGCTCTTTTCAAACATTCTCCACTCTGAGCAATGGAAAGGAAACCTGAACATAAGAGCCCCAGTCGCGATTTTGTTGTCCAATATTCCCAGTTTAGCTGAATTGTCCCAATACAGTTGAACAGCCTAGTTTTATGAAATTTGTACAAAGTGCCTGGTGTAATCACCAGAGCAAGTTCACTGTAGGTATAAAGCCAGCAAGTAATGCTGGGTGCTTTCAGCTCTAAAAGCTTAAAGGGAATCTGCTCCCATTTTTTTTTTTTTTACTTATTAAATCAAGACACTGATCCATATTCTTTTCCTCTCAGCCGTTTTTATTTTCTGAGTGTAGATTTCTCAATTCAGTCGTCTATATATGATTGTGGGGAAAGCTTTCTTGCCTGCACTGCTTTAACAGCATTTAGAGAGATGCTTTATAGCAGCTTCATGCACATAGGAATCTGTAGACTGGATCAGTCCCATTGACTTCTATAGGAGAGTTTTCTAGTCATGTTCTGTGACCTGGGAAGAAGTCATTGTGCATGGAAGGGGAGAGGGTGAACTGTGACATCTCCTCTTGTGACTGGTGGATCCTGTGTTAGCTATACAGATTGATGTCTCCTTTCATTTTGATGCTGCTTGTGCTGATAATGAGCAGACTACTGAAAATCTCTCTGTACAGAACAAGAAGTGTCAGATTACTATTAGGCCTAGTGGCCAAAGTGAAAACTGCAGGACTTAAGAATTTATAAAAAAAATAAATATTGAAAGTGATATGGAGAATAAAAAAAAAATTCTTAAAAATGTGTTTAACATAAAAACGTGAATTAAACAATAAGTCAATTTTTGATAACACATTCCCTTTAAGAATTGTGAATGTAACACCGCGCTATGATACAACCTGTAAGTCAAGATCTGTGCAAGATTTATTTACAGGGTAGCTCAATAGATTATGTAGAGTAATTCTGTATGTAGAATATAAAATGTGAATCAAGGCTGAGTGTATGCTTTAACAAGAAAGACATTGAAGAAGTAGGGTGTGTGTAGTATTTTACTATACATAATATATCGACAAATGTCAGCTTGATGTATACACCAATTTATATGTACGACATGAAATCTATTTAACCCCTACAATACTGTATACAGCCATAAAACTCAAAATACTACTACACACAAGCACTTTCAACCAAGTGGACATTTCCTTTAAGAAAGTAGACAGAAAGAGTAACTGAGATACAGAATTACAATACAAGAGAGACGCCATCTCCAGGGAGCCTCCAGCCATTGCAGGTCGGCCTCAGTGCTCTATTTATGGACTTTCTACAATTCCTTAAGATGATGTAACAATGTCTGACTTATTTTACACATTCACATAGATTAGCTAGAATCAATCATACTATCTGACCACTAAGATTTCTTTTGTTCTTTATTTCCAGATTTTTATATTTGAAAATAACATCTTCTATAAAATGAATGCTGACAGCCGCTCCATTCGCTTGGTCTCCACTGGGAAAGAAGGAGTCATTTTTAACGGGCTGAGTGACTGGCTTTATGAAGGTAGGACGAATTGCGTTGAAAAAATAGAGCTGTATGAATGATAGCTGACATTTTACTGTAATAAAACCATACATTAGGGCTCCATACAACAACATTAAAGTCCTTCGGCCCTTCAGATGCCAATATCATTCCCATATGAAATGTGGCAAAGGGCATTGATAGCATTTTTGTGACAGATCATTGTGTCTTGTTTCTCAAATTGCATCTGCAGACAGCTTTCAGAAAGGTATGCATCACTTTCTGTACCTTGAACATAAATAGCCCCTGTATTTTTGATGTATAGGGTGATGTATCAAGTCTAGCAAATGTGCATTTTGCTGTAAAATTGACATTTAGTGCAGTTTTTATCCTGGCACCAGTAGATCAAACCACAACATTTGCTTGCAGTTTTTCCTTTGTAAACTACTGTAGGATTTTATACAAGCAAAATGGAAAGGGTTAGTAAAATGGTCTGTATATCATAGAACACTCCTGTTATTGAGCTAGTTATTATCTAAAGACAAAATATGCTCTATGGTTTAAGAATGTAGAAGAAAAGACAAAATTCAGTAATGTCAGAGTATCAGAAATCATACCATCTGCATATGTAAACAGCAAAGCTGTAAACTGGCGTAGGGAAGCCCAAGATATCCTTTACCATGGAGCCATATGACTTTTTGACCACTGTATGGTGCAGGAGTACAAGTGAGGACAGCACTTGCCTTATTGAAATTAATTTAAGCCCTTGTTCACACGGCTTATTTGGGCGCGGATTGGAGCCGTACTGCGCGCCGTATTTGCGCTGCAGTACGGCTCCAATCCGTCCCAGTAACTACGGTAATTCCCACAGTTCTCATAGAGAACTATGGATTCCGTCTCTCCTCTCCGCTTGGCGAATCTGCCGAGTGGGGAGAAAGTGACATGTGAATTATTTACGGCGTGTACGCGCCGTAGATAATGACAGTCTATGGGGCCACGGCACGGCTTCCGACGTATTTGCGGGGCGAAATCCGTCCTCGCAATTACGCCGGCAATAAGCCGTGTGAACCAGCCCTAAGGGTGTCCAACTATGTTGACTAACCTCCCAATATACCCAAATACTAAAGATTCCAGAGAAATAGTTGGCACTCCAATGTGGTAAAAAAGGTACATTTATTTTATGTGATCAAAGCACCATCTGAGTAAAGGCATAATAGAAGAAGCAATGTTTCAGGCTATTAAGCACTTCTTTAGGCTGTGAATGGTAGAGTATCAGGATATATAGAGCTAGGTTCCACAGAAGTGGTTACTAAAAATGGTCTTGTATATATGTGACCTAGTTCTGTGGAAACTAACTCTACATTTTATGATACTACACCAACACAATGCTATTAACCACTTCTTTAGGCTATGGATGGTATAGTATTGTGAGATGTAAAACTCTTAGGAATTGCAGAACAGTTAACCAAGATCTGATGATAAAATGTGACCTGCTTCATCTATAACTACGTGCTCTTACATCTATTGATAACTGTTCCATCAATCACACAACGTGAAGCAGGACTTTATAGCCCAAAACATTGCCACTTCTTCTACACCTATAATGTGATGGTGACATGGAATAAATAAATGTTAGATTCCACCTTTTTCACCACAGTGGAGTGCTGAATATTTCTCTGAAATCTGTATGTGCCACTGTACCATGTGCTATAGGCAGCTACATACATAAGAGGTATAAGAGCTTTAAACATACTGTATGCAACATAGTATTTTTCTGTTGGATATATCCTGAGATATTGTAAAGCTCCATGCATCTCTTTAGGTGCCCTATTTAGGTTCTATCCAAAACAGATCAATAATATACAGTTGCACATTTTAAGGTGGGTGCAGGCACAGACAGATACTGTAATAGGAGCCTATAAAAAGTGTTTACATTGATTTCCAAACATAAGGATCTTAAAGTTTTGTCATGTGTATTGTTAACATCAGTGATCTCCAAACGGTGACTGTCTAGCTGTTTGGAAACTGCAACTCCCAACATCCCCTGGTATTAGTAGAACTGCTGTAATGAGTAAAGGTATGTTCAATTGTGGCTAGTGGCATTTCCTATTCAGGTTGATGTCAAATTTAACCTGGGTCTAAATGATTTGTTTTGAGTTTGGGGTTACAGTTAGAGATGGGCGAATTTCTCAGAAACATTATGGTCTTCGCTCACGTTCGTCCAGTATTTCCACGACTAAAAAGTAATTCAAGTCCAAATAACTATCGGGATGAATTCACGTTAAAAACAGCTATTTCCAGCTGCACAAGCCTGCAGGTGCTGTAGTAACGTTGTGCCATGCTTAAATATGCGAGATGAGCTTGGTTGGTCTTCCATACAATGTTGTGTTTTAGTATGACACGCACATGGACTGCACGCTTCTCTTAGAATCGCTTCACATAAAAATTCCCTGGGCACTAAGAAGGGCAAAACCAGACCAAAAAACTGAATGGGAATTAGCCTGATAAAGTCATGGCAGCGACAGCTGGCAAAAAACATGCTGAGAGCTCAGGGTGGCAACATCAGTGAACAGAGTTGTGGAGGTGACAAGCGGCAGCCACAGCAGCATGGAGTGTCAACAGTGGCACAATGACATTCTGGAGGTGGCAACAACCATAGTCGGCCATAAAGAGTGGCAAAATGACGACAGTGTGGAGTTGACGGCATCAGACAGCAGCAGCACATGAGGTCAGACAGTGAGAGCACAATGTACATTCCACCCTGGAGGTGGCAAAAACTGGAGTAGTCCACAGAAGAGGCACAATGACACAGAGTGGATGTAAAGGCAGCAGCACCATGAGGTCAGACAGTGGCACAATGACATTCATGGAGGTGGAAAACAGTATTAGGCCACAGAGTGGCACAATTACAGAGAGTGGAGGTGATGGTGGCAGCAGATGAGAGGTCAACAGTGGCACAATGACGATTCTGGAGGTGGCGAAAAACTGGAAAGGCCCACATAGTGGCACAATGACAGAGAGTGGAGGTGACATGCGGCAGTGAAGCGCAACAGCATGAGGTCAGAGAGTTGCAGCAGCTGACATTCTGGAGGTGTGGCAAAAACTTAGGAGAAGGCCACAGGAGTGGGCTAGCAATGACACAGAGTGGAGGTAAAGGCAGCAGCAGCATGAGGACAAGACAGTGGCACAATGACATTCTGAGGGGGCAAAAACTGAGTAGGCCACAGAGTGGCACAAGTTACAGAGATGAAGTGACGGCTGGCGAGGCAGCATGAGGATCAGAGATGGCACAATACGTTCAGGAGGTGCAAAAACTGTAGTATGGCAAAGAGTGGCACAATGACACAGTGTGGAGTTGACGGCATCAACAGCAGTCATGCATAGCAGCATGCATGAAGTCAGACAGTGGCACAATGACATTGCTGGAGGTGGCAAAACATTAGTAGTACCCAGAGTGCACAATGACAGAGAGGTGGAGGTAAGGTGGCAGCAGCATGAGGTCAGACGAGTAGAACAATGACATACTGGAGTGGCAAAACTTGGAGTAGGCCATCAGATTGCACATGACAGAGAGTGAGGTTGACTGGCGCAGAAGCAACAGCATGAGGTCAGAGAGTGCAATCATGACATTCCTGGAGGTGGCAAAAACTGGAGTAGGCCACAGAGTGGCACAATGACAGAGAGTGGAGTGACGGTGGCAGCAGCATGAGGTCAGACCGTGAACAATGACATTCATGGAGGTGCAAAAACTGGAGTAGGCAAAGAGTGGCACAATGGACAGAGAGTGGAGTGGAGAGGCGGCAGGAGCAACAGCATGAGGTACAGAGATGTGGCACAATGACCATTCTTGGAGGTGAGCAAAAACTGAGTATGTGCACAGAATGGCACAATGACAGAGAGTGTGAGGTTGACGTTGGCAGCAGCATTGAGGTTAACAGAGAACAATAATTCACGTGGAGTGTGCAAAAACTGGAGTAGAGCCACGAGATTGGCACATGACAGGAGTTGAGGTGACAGGCGCAGCAGCATGAGGTCAGAGAGAGGACAATGAAATATCTGGAGTGTCAAAAACAGTGATTATGGCCAAAGAGTGGCCACAATGACAAGTGTAGGTGAGTGACAGGCAACAACAGCAGCCAGCATGGCATGAGGTCAAGGACGAGTGCAGCAATGACATTTCTGGATGGTGGCAAAACAGTAGTAGGCCACAGAATGGCACAAGACAGAGAGAGTAGGTGACGGCGCAGGATCAACAGCATGAGGTCATAGAGTTGGCACAATGACATGTGCTGGAGGTGAGCAAAAACTGGACTACGACCACAGAGTGGCACATTTGACACAGTGTGGAGAGTAAAGCAGCAGCAGCATGAGGTCCCCCCCCCCCCCCCCCCAACATGGAACAAAGACATTCTAGGTGGTGGATAAAACAGGAGTAGGGCCACAGTATTGTGGCAGCAATGACACAGTGTGGAGTCACGGCAGCAGCAGCATGAGGTCAGAGAGTGGCAGCAGATGAGCAGTATGGATTTGAAGCTATCCAACAGCAGCAGCAGCATGAGGTCAGAGAGTGAGCACAATGACATTCTGGAGGGTGGCAAAACAGTAGTAGCGCACAGAGTGGCATAAAATATGACTGAGAGTGGAGGTCACAGCATTACAGCACAGCATGAGGTCTAGAGCAGTGGCACAATGACATTCTGTGAGAGTGGCTATAAACTGATAAAATTGTAGGCCAGAGTGGCACAATGACAGTAGAGTGAGAGGTGATGGCGGCAGAGGAGGCAAACTAGCATGAGGGTCAGAGAGTGGTACAATGACATGACGGAGGTGGCAAAAACTGGAGTAGGCCACAGAGGGGGTGGGGCAACAATACACGAGAGTGGAGTTTGACGGCGGCAGCTGCAAGAGGACAATAGTGGCACAATGAGATATCTGGAGGGTGGCAAAAACAGAGTAACCACAGAGTGGCACAGTAGACACAGTGTGAAGGTCATGGGCAGCAGCACATGAGGTCAAGAGTGCACAATGAATTCTGGAGGTGGCAAAACAGTAGTAGGCCACAGAGTGGCACAATCACAGAGAGTGGAGGTTGACGGCGGACAGCAGCATGAGGTCAGAGAGTGATCACAATGACAGTGTGGAGGGCACGGCAGGCAGCACAGCAGCAGCATGAGAGTCAGGCAGTGCACAATGACATTTCTGGAGTGGCAAAACAGTAGTGAGGCGAAAAACAAAGCACAGAGTGGCACAATGACAGGCGAGTGGAGAGTCACAGCAGCAGCACAGCATGAGTCAGACAGTGTCACAATGACATTTCTGAGTGGCAAAACTGAAGTAGGCCCACAGAGTGCACAATGACGACAGTGTGAAGGAAAGCGGCAGCAGCGAGCATGAGTCAGACAGTGCACAATGACATTCGGAGTGCAAAAACTGTAGTAGCCACAGAGTGGCACAATGAAGAGAGGGAGAAGTGATGGCGCAGGAGCTAACATCCTGCATTAGTGGTCTAGAGAAGGGCACAATGACACAGTGAGTGGAGTCCACGCAACCACAACAGCAGGCATGAGGGTCTAAAGTGGGGCAACAATGACAGAGGATGTGGTAGGTGGTGGCGGAATAGTCAGTCGCGCTTGGTAAAGATGGTTGGTGGCAGATGGAGGAAACGTCAGCAGATGTGTGTCATCAGGCGAGGTGTCGCATCAGAATAGTGGTTGAGGCAGGTAGTTTTGAACCGCAGACTCATTTCTCACAGTTTGGGTGAGGCGACACGGCTGATTATAGTCTGACGCCTAAGGCCATTGGGTGTGAAATCCAGGCACGATGCCCACGCTGCTTCATCTTGACAAAGGTCAGTCGTTCCACATTTACCCGTGGGACAAGCGGGTTCACTTGGGGGTAAACGATGGCACCCAGCTGCACTGAACACCCGCTCAGATGCCGTCCAACTGGGCCGGCAGAAGCTTCTCCACTACAGATACTCGGCAAGTTGCTGCTCACACATCAGTTTGGCTGCCGCAGTAGTCCAGCGGATCTTCTAACTGGGATGGCAGAGGCAGTCCTAAGTAGGCCGCACCACCGTTAGTTACAAGGTCTGCTCTGGTCTTTGACTGCTAGGCTGCTTTTGCGTCCCGCTGCGCTCACAGCCCTTCCCTGCCCTCACCTCACTAAGTGTGGGTGAAGGAAGCTGCTCATCAGGTGACTCCAACTTAGGTTGCTGCAGATGGAGCCTGGTTACCGAGTCCCTGATCGACTGACAAAATTAAGTGGCCATCCTATCGAAAGGCCTCAACAAACGGCAGGTTTCCACACAGAGCTAGCCACTGGCTGACATCCAAAGTTACACAGGGGAGTACTCCTGTCCCCTGGATCTATCAAAAAATCATTTAAGAGGCCTTTGCTCTGTTCTACTTCGGTCCTAACATGTTTGCTATAGCTGGAATTCAACTGGTGAGAAACATCGCAATCAGAGAGTGTTGGGGTAGCCGTTTCATGCAGCTGCACCACGAGGAGAAGTTGGTGCCTGTGCTTTGTAGAAATAGGATGAAGTGCATTCACATTTCCAGCCATTTTCAGATCTTGCTGAAGATCGGTGGAAGACTTCAAGAAACACTTATTCCACAACCAGATTGAACACGTGCGCCATGCAGGGTGCGCTGGACCATCCCTCGTCATGCAGACTCGGACTCACCATGTTCCTCCATTTGTCCGCACCATGGTTCCGATTTGGCAGTTGGCGCGGAGAAAGCACACATCAATTCATGCTGCATGACGCGGCGCAGTTCCTCCCCTGTGTGACTTCGTTCCGCCGAGGCATGCCATGTGTGAGAGACTGCGTGACACGCGTGTGGCCCTACACAGTGTGGTATTATGGAGAAGTACTTGTGGAGGCTGAGATGGTTGTGGTGGTGAGAGAAAAAAAAAAATGTAAAAGGGGAGAGCAGGACATTGGGGCGCGAGGAGGCGCAGTTTTTACATATGTGGAGGAGAAAGCGCGTCTTCTGTCCAAGTTTGTTGGTGTGCCATTGGGCAGGAAGCACATTCACCCAGACGCAAGTGGGCCTTAAGAAATGTACTGGACCTGACCGTAGTTACAGCTCCAGACTGTCCCGCGCTAGCCTGTGCACGCTTGTGACAAAGCGATTAGCTCATGGACTGGCGCCCCACCTTCTTTCAAACATATTTGATATGAAAGTACTGTACTGCCTTTTTGGCGAAAATAAATTACGGCTTGGAACTCTCCATCTCGTTTGGCACAAGCATTAGTTGATCTCTAGAACGGTGCAGAGTTCTACCATTTGGAAAGGGAGTGACTGCAGATACACAACAACTTTGACAGAGCACTGTCAGCTGCTTGCATACTTAGGATGGTTGGACGTCATACTGTTGTCTCTTGCCATCGCCTCGCTGAACGACTGTCTGGCGCCGCTGACGTAGCCGAGGAGCAGGAGCATCTGGACCGGGAGATGATGTCAAAGAGCCAGCTCCCTTCTGCAGAGCTGGTGGACCCTTTACTGGCTGCAATGCAAATAGCTAGCCGACTGGGCGCTGCTGCTGCTGTTGCTGCGGCGGGATGATGGAGCCACCACATCGAGCCACGTTTTCCTCAGGGCCGAGGCCGGTTATGGTGACTCTAGGGCAGTGACTATGATCCGGTCCTTTTCCGCTACATTTTTTATAGGCCCCCACCAACACACCCATTTTGTCCCCATATCAGACACTAAATTTCCATCCGCCCGGGTTCGAGCAACATTACTACCGAAGTCGGGTTTCAAGCAAGAGAACTTTGCCCCCCCCGCCGCGAAGACTGCTTTAATCCCCACCAAAATGCCTGCAACCGTCCCATGTCTATCCACACGGTTCACTGAACCTTGCCGGGACTGCCTCATTCATACCCCCCATTAGCCTGCAGCCGAAACTAGGTCCCATCGAGTCCCTTCGTTTTAAATATAAAAGCACCGTGGGCGCGCATTGCTCCCTACCTTGGAGGACAGGGCAACATCTGCTACCCTTCATACCTTTAGTCCCAGTCGCCCGGGGCGCCACGGCCACAAGCAGGGCACAGCATCCTCATTCCATACCCGAGAGCCCTCTCCCCTCCCAACAACACCATACTGCGGCATCCTCCCAATTCCCTGACCCCCGTTTCTACCCCCTAGTCTTGACTGTTCACGCCCCCACCACACTAAATATGAACCACTGACCCAGTGTCTTACCACCACCCCTTACAAGTATTGACATCGCTCCTCATCCCCCACCCGCCCCATGCCCACGTTCCCAGCTCCCCACACCCCCACGACACCTAATTCCACCACCAGCTCATCCGCCTTCAAAAATGGTCCGCATTGTCTTCAACAGTGCCAAAAGATAGCTGCTGGACTGCCTTCCTGCAAAGATGTGTCCAAGGCCACCGGGGGCTATATAGTGGAGTCTTGAGCCCAGTGACCACATATTATATCACGTGGCTGAGGGAACGTTAATGTGGACAGAGGCGGTGATAGAGGTGGAACAGTTGTGGGGAGGTAGGGGGCCAGGGAGCTGGACCCGCGAGTCGCCGGGGCCCGATGCCAGAGAAGAAGGGTTTGTTACGTGTTGATTTCACTTTTGGACAGTCACTTTGTTGATTAGAGTGGGGGGGGGTTAAATAATGTACTTAACCTTCTGTCACTTAAATTTGAATCCAGCAATTTTAGTAATCACCACGGTGTATTGATACGTGCCAAAAATACCTTTTAATTATCCGTATACATTTCAGATAGGGTTTTTCTTCACTTTCGTTTCAGTCAAGCTTTGCTTGATAGAGGTACCACTAAATTGGAATCCAGCAATTTATGTAGCACCACAGGTAGTATTGGTAGGTGCCGAAAAAATACCGTTCTATTTTCCGTACATACATTTCAGATAGGTGGAGAGTTTTTTCACTTTAGGTGAGTCAAGCAGTTGTTGGAAGAGGTACCTTGCGTACTTAAATTTGAATCCAGCAATTTTGTATGTCACCACAGTTGTATTGAGCGAAGGTGTCCAAAAATACCGTTTACTTATCCGTTACATTTCCGATAGGTGTTTTTACATTTAGGTCAGTCAAGCTTTTTTGATAGAGGTAACTTGCAGTTAAATTTGAATCCAGCAATTTTGTATCACCACAGGTGTATTGGATATGTGCCAAAATCTACCCGTTTATATTACCCTATACAATTTCAGATACATGTTTTTTAGTTTTACACTTTTAGGTAGTTCCAGCTTTGATGATAGAGGTACCTTGCAACTTAAATTATGAATCCCAACAATTTTGAGTAGGACACCACAGCTGTATTCGATAGTGCCAAAAATCTACCTTTATAGATCCGTATAGCGATTTCAGAATAACGTGTTTTTTTTCACTTTTGTCAGTCTCAAGCTTTGTTGATAGAGCAGTACTTGCACTTAACTTTGAATCCAGCAATTTTCTGTAGTACACCACAGGTGTATTGATAGTGCCAAAAATACGGTTTACAATTCGTATACATTTCAGATAGGTGTTTTTTTCACACTTTTGGTCAGTCACAAGCATTGTTGATTAAGAGTACCCTTGCACTTAAATATTGAATCCAGCGAATGTAGTAGACCAACCACCAAACAGGGAGTAATTGATAGGCGCCAAAATACTTTTATTATTCCGTATACATCTCAGATACGTGTTTTTGTTTCACTTGGCCGCAGGCCAGCTTTGTTCTCTAGAGCCGCCTTGAAGTTATTCAATTCCTGAATCCAGCAATTTTGTAGTCCCTACTAGGTGTATTGACATAGGTGCCAACCAAACCCGTTTATTATCCGTATACATTTTCAGATACGTGTTTTTTTTCACTTTTTGGTCAGTCAAGCTTTGTTGATAGAGACCTTGCACTTAAATTTGAATCCAGCAATTTTGTAATCACCACATGTGATATTATATCTGCCAAGAACATACGCCGTGTTACTATTCGTATAACATTCCAGATAGGTGTTTTTTTCACTTTAGGTCAGTCAAGCATTGCTGATAGAGGTACCTTGCACTAAATTTGAATCCAGCAATTTTGTAGTCACCACAGGTGTATTGATAGGCGCCGCAAACAATACCATTTATTATCCGTATACATTTTCAGATACGAGTTTTTCTTCACTTTGGCGCAGGCCAGCTTTGTTCATAGAGCCACACTTGAAAGGATTCAAATTATGAATCCAGCAATTTTGTAGTCACTCACAGGTGTATTATAGGTGCCAAAAATACCGTTTATATCCGTCAACATTTCAGATACGGTTTTTTTTCACCTTTTGGTCCTCAAGCTTTGTTGAATAAGGTACCTTCGGCGGCCTAGGAGAGAGGGAGTTAACTATCCGAGACACATAGCAAATCATTCAAACACACAAACAGTTTGTGTAATCAACTAAACTTGCGCACATAGTGATAGCGAGAAAATAGTAATATCTCGACACGTGCCACAAAATCCCTTTTATTATCCGTTCATTACTTCAGATAGTGTTTTTTTCACTTCGTGTCAGTCAAGCTTTTGTTGATAAGGTACCTTGCACTTAAATTTGAATCCAGCAATTTTGTAGTCACCACAGGTAGTATTGGTAGGTGCCAAATAATAACCGTTTATGTAGTATTCCCGTAATTGTACATTTCAGATAGGTTATTTTTTTTTTTCACTTTGTAATGATCAAGCATTGTTGGAAGAGGGTACCTTGCACGTTATATTTGAAACCGCAATTTTTGTAGTTACCACAGTTGTATTGATCAATGGTGCCGAAAAATACACCGTTTATTATCTGTGTTTCATTTCAGATAGGTGTTTTTTGTTTTTTCACTTTTGGTCAGTCAAGCTTTTTTTGATAGAGAACTCATGCAGTTAAATATTTGAATCCAGTCAATTTGTAGTCATCCACAGTGTATTGATCTGTGCCAAAAATATACCGTTTATTTTAAAAAAAACCCCCACGTAATAAAAACATTTCAGATACATGTTTTTTCTTTTCACTTTATGGTCAGTCAAGCTTTGGTTGTGAGAGAGACGT
Organism: Phyllomedusa bahiana; assembly: GCA_025379985.1. Lineage (NCBI taxonomy): Eukaryota > Metazoa > Chordata > Amphibia > Anura > Hylidae > Phyllomedusa > Phyllomedusa bahiana. The sequence continues at coordinate 18,410 of JAODAL010012509.1, read as the reverse complement.
ACCATTGCAATAAATTATGAATCCAGCAATTTGTAGTCACCACAGGTGTATTGATAGGCCCAAAACTACCTTTATTATCCGTATATCATATTCAGATCTTCGTGTTTTTTTCACTTTGGCGCAGGCCACTTTTGTTCTAGAGCCACCTAGAAGAGTTAAATAATTTGACTCCACAATTTTGTAGTCACCACCAGGTGTATTGATACGGTGCCAAAAATACCGTTTATTATCCGTATAACATCTTCGAGATACGTGTTTTTTTTCACTTTTGGTCAGTCAAGCTTTGTTGATAGAGGTAACCTGCAACTTAAATTTGAACTCCAGCAATTTTGTAATTCACCACAGGTTTATTGGATACTATGCCAGAAATACCTTTTATAGAGCCGTATAACATTTCAGAAAGGCGAGTTATTTTTATTTTATTCACTTTCGTTCAGGCAAGCTTTGTTGATAGAGGTACATGATGCCACTAAATTTGAATCCAGCCAATTTTGTAGTCCACCAACAGGTGTATTGTTAGGTACTGCCAAAAATAGCATTTATTTACCGCGTATACATTTCAGATAGGTGTTTTTTTTCACGTTTGGTGAGTCAAGCTTTGTTTGGAAGAGGACCCTATTTGCACTTATATTTAATCCATACAAAATTTTTGAGTCACCCCACAGTTGATTGAACAGCGTTGACCAAACGAATCACCGTTTATTATCCGTGTACATTTCAGATAGGTGTTTTTTTTCACTTTTGGTCAGTCCAGCTTTTTTGATAGAAGGTACCTTGCATTTTAAATTTGAATCCATAAATTTTTGTAGTCACCACTAGGGTATTGATAGGTTTACCAAAATACCTTTATTATCCGTATACATTTCAGTTAAGTGTTTTTTTCAACTTTGGCGCAGGCCAGCTTTCTTTCATAAGAGCCACCATGCAGTTAAATTTGAATCCACAATTTTGTAGTAACCGACAGTTGTATGATATGTGCCAAAAATACCGTTTTATTACCCGTATACATTCAGATACATGTTTTTTTTTTTCACTTTTGGTCAGTCCAAGCGTTTGTGTTGCGATAGTAAGGTATCCTTGGCACTTAAAATTGAATCCAGCAATTTTGTAGTCACCACAGGTGTATGATATGCCCAAAAATACCTTTTATTATCTCCGTATACATTTCAGTCTTGTTTTGTTTTTTTTTTCACTTCTTTGTTCAGTCGCCAAGCTTTGTTGATAGAGGATTACCGTTGCACTTAAATTTGAAGACCAGCAATTTTGTAGTTCACCACAGGTGACATTGATTAGGTGCCAAAAATACCGTTTTACTATCGAATACATTTCAGATAGGTGTATTTTTTTCACTTTTGGTCAGTCAAATGCGAGTTGCGTGAGTATAAGAGGTACCTGTGCTTAAATTTTGCAATCCAGCATATTTTGTAGTCCACCACAGGTGTTATTGATAGGTGGCCAAAAGTACCTTTAATTATCCTGTAAACCTTTCAGGTACGTGTTTATTTTCACTTTGGCGCAGCCAGCTTTGTTCATAGAGCCACCTTGCATTTCTAAATATGAATGCCAGCAATTTTGTAGTCGACCACAGGTGTAATGACAGGTACCCCAAAAACTAGCCGGTTTATACCCGTATAACATTTCAGATCGTTGTTTTTTTTCACTTTTGGTCAGGATCAAGCTTTGGTATGATTAACGACGTACCTTGCACTAAATTTGAATCCAGCAACTTTTTGTAGTCACCACAGGAGTATTGACATAGGGTGGCAAGAAAACACCGTTATTATCCGTAATACATTCCTGATAGGTGTTTTTTTCACTTTTGGACAGTTCAATGCTTTGTTGCGGATGTAGAGGTACCTTGCACTTAAATATGAATCCCATCAATTTTGTAATCACACAGGTGTATTGAATGTGCCAAAAATACCTTTTATCTCTATCCGAATACATTTCCAGATACGTATTTTTTCACCCGTTGGGCCCCCCTCCAGCTTTGTTTCATCCATAAGCCCACCTCGCAGTTAAATTAGAATCCAGCAATTTTGTATTCTCCCACAGGTGTATTTGATAGGTGCCAAAAATACCGTTTATTATCCGTATACATTTCAGACAGGTGTATTTTTCACTTTGCGGTCAGTCAAGCTTTGTTGATAGAGGTACGCTTTGCACTTAAATTTGAATCCAGCAATTTGTAGTCACCACAGGTGTATTGATAGGTGCCAAAAATACCTTTTATTAATCCGTATACATTTTCAGATACGTGTTTTTTTCATTTCATTGTCAGTCCCCAAGCTTTGTTGATAGAGGTACCTTGAAGTTAAATTTGAATCAAAATTTTGTTTGTAGTGCCACCACAGGTGTATTTTAGGTGACCGAAAACTACCTTTTATTATCCGTATACATTTCACATACGTGTTTTTTTTCACTTTGGGTCAGTCAAGCCTTGTTGATAGGCGGGTACCCTACTAGTTTGCACTTAAATTTGAATCCAGCAATTTTGTTAGTCACCACAGTTGTATTGATACGTGCCAAAAATCCTTTTATACATCCGTTATACATTTCAGATATGTGTTTTTTATTTATTCACTTTGGCACAGGCCATCTTTGTTCATAGAGCCCACCTTCATGCAGTTAAATTGAATCCAGCAATTTTTGTAGTCACCACAGTGTGTATTGATAGGTGCCAAAAATACCTTTTTATTATCCGTATACATTTCAGGATACGTGTTTTTATTCACTTTTGGTCAGTCAAGCTTGTTGATAAGGTCACCTTGCCACTTAAATTAGAATCAGCATTTTGTAATACACCAACGGGTATTGATAGTGCCAAAAATACCTTTTATTATCCTATACATTTCCAGATATAGGTGTTTTTTTTCACTTTGGTGGCAGGCCAGCTTTGTTTGATAGAGCCACCCCCCGCCCCCACACCTTGCAGTTAACGATTGAATCCAGCAATTTTGTTGTCACCACAGGTTATTGTAGGTGCCAAAATACCTTTTTTTGAACCCCGTAACATTTCAGATAGGTGTTTTTTTCATTCACTTTCGTTCAGTCAAGCTTTGTTGATAGAAGCCACCTTCACTTAAATTTGAATCCAGACAATTTTGTAGTCACCAACATTGTATTGGTAGGCTTGGCCAAAAATACCGTTATTTCCGTATACACTTTCAGATAGGTGATTTTATTCACTTTTGGTGATCTCAATGCTTTTGCGTTGAAGAGGTAAATCCTTGCACTTAAATTTGGGAATCCAGCAATTTTGTAGTCACCACAGTTGTATTGACAGGTGCCCAAAATAACCGTTTATATTGATCCGTGTACATTTCAGATAGGTCTGTTTTTTTCACTTGGTCATCAAGCTTTATTCTTGCGATAAGGTACCTTGCAGTTAAATTAAAAATCCCAGCAATTTTGTAAGTCACCACAGGTGTATTGATAGGTCCAAAAATACCTTTTATTATCCGTATACATTTCAGTTACGTGTTTTCACTTTGGCGCGGACCAGCTTAGTTCATAGAGCCACCTTGAGTTAAATTTGAATCCAGCAATTTTGTTAGTCACCAACAGGTTGTATTGATAGGTAGCCAAAAAAAAGTTTAATTACCTATACATTTTTTCACATACTTGTTTTTTTCGACTTTTTTGGATCAGTCAAGCTTTGTTGATAGAGGTACCTTGCACTTAAATTTGAATCCCAGCAATTTTGGTAGTCACCAACATTGTATAGTGAATAGGTGGGCTAAAAACACAGTTATATCACGTATACATTTCAGAAGTAGGTGTTTTTTTTCACTTTAGGTCATTCAAGCCTTTGTTGATAGAGGTACCTTGCACTTAAATTTGCAATCCAGCAATTTCTTGTAATCACCACAGGTGTATATGATATGTGCCAAAGCAATACCTTTTATTATCCGTATACATTCAGATACTATTTTTTTTTCACGTCTGCACCCCGCCAGCCTTTGTTCATAGAGTCCCACCTTGCAGTTAAATTTGAATCCAGCAATTTTGTAGTACACCACAGGTGTATTGATAGGTGCGCAAAAATACCTTTATTATCCGTATACATTTCATATACTGTGGGGGGCGGGGGGAGGGGGGGGTGGGGGGGGGGGGGGGGAGGGGGGGGGAGGGCGGGGGGGAGGGGGGGGGGGGAGGGGAGGGGGTTTTTTCACTTTTGGTCAGTCAAGCTTTGGTGATATAGGTACCTGAGCCACTTAAATTTGAATCCAGCAATTTTGTAGTCACCACGGTGTATTGATAGGTGCCAAAAATTCACCGTTTATTATCCGTATACATTTCAGATACGTGTTTTTATATTTTTCATTTTGTGGGTCAGTCAAGCTTTGATTTGATAGAGGTACCTTGAAGTTAAATTTGAATCCAGATCCAGCAATTTTGTAGTCACTCACAGGTGTCATTGATAGTGCCACAAATAACCTTTTATTATCTGTATACATTTCAGATACGTGTTTTCTTCTTCCACTTTTGGTCAGTCAAGCTTTGATGAAGAGGTACCTTCACTTCTAAATTTGAATCCAGCAATTGTGTGTTAACCACAGGTGTATTGATATGTGCCAAAAATCGCCGTTTTATTATCCGTATAATTTCAGATAGGTGTTTTTGTCACTTTGGTCACTCAAGCTATGTTTGATAAGAGGTACCGTTGCACTTAAATTTGAATCCAGCAATTTTGCGTAGTCACCACAGTGTATTGATATGTGCCAAAAAATACCTTTTTATTATCCGTATACATTTCAGAATACGTGTTTTTTTCACTTTGGCGCAGGCCAGCTTTGTTACATAGAGCCACCTGAAGTTAAAATTTGAATCCGAGCAATTTGTATCACCACAGGTGAATTAATACGTGCAAAAATTACCTTTTAGTTATCCGTATAACATTTTCAGATTTGTGGTTTTTTTTTTCACTTTGGCACAGGCAGCTTTGTTCAAAGAGCACTTGCAGTTAAATTTGAATCCCGACAATTCTTGTAGTCACCACAGGTGTATTGATATGTGCCAAAAATACCTTGTTATTAGATCCGTATACTTTCATGATACGTGTTTTTTTTTTCACTTTTATTGTCAGTCAAGCATTGTTGCATAGAGCTACCTTGCACTTGAATTTGAACCCAGACAATTTTGTAGTCACCACAGTTGTATTGATAGGTGCCAAAAATGAAAGCCGTTTATATTCACACAGTATAACATTTCAGATAGGTGATTTTTTCACTTTTGGTCAGTCAAGCCTTAGTTGAAAGAGGTACCTTGCAGTTAAATTTTGAATCTAGAAATTTTGTATCACACATCAGGTGTATTAATAGGTGCCAAAAATACCTTTTATTATCCGTATACATTTCAGATAAGTTTTTTTTTTTCACTTTGTGCAGCCAGCATTTGTTGATAGAGCCACCTTGCAGTTAAATTTGAATCCAGCAATTTTGTAAGTCCACCACAGGTGTATTAGATAGGTGCCAAAAAATACTTTTGTATCCGTATACATTTCAGATAGGTGTTTTTTTCACTCTTCGTTCAGTCAAGCTTGTTGATAGATGTACCATTGCACATAAATTTGAGAATCAGCAATTTTTTGTGCGTCACACGATATATGTATTGGTAGTGGTGCCAAAAATACCGTTTATTTTCCGTATACATTTTTCAGATAGGTGTTTTTTTTTCCACTTTTGGTGAGTCCCAAGCTTCTTGTTGAAAGAGGAAACCATTGCGATTAAATCTTTGAATCCAGCAATTTTGTAGTCACCACAAGGTGTTGATAGTTCCAAAGAAATACCCTTTACCTATCCGTATGAACATTTCAGAATACGTGGTTTTTTCACTTTTTGTCAGTCAAGCATTTGTGATAGAGATAACCTGCACTTAAAATTTGAATCCAGCAATATTTTTTGTCTAGTCACCACAGTGTATTGATAGGTGCCAAAATTACCTTTTAACTATCCGTAAACATTTCAGATACTGTGTTTATTTTTCACTTTGGTTGGGGCGCAGGCCACGCTTTGTCCTAGAGCCACCTTGCATGGTTAATTTGAATCCAGAGCAGTAATTTTTTTAGTTACCACATGTGTATTGATAAGTGCCAGCGAAATACCGTTTAATTATCCGATACATTTCACAGATACTTGTTTCTTTTATCACTTTGGCCGCAGGCTCAGCTTTGTACATCATAGAGGTACCTTGCACTTAAATTTGATTCCCAGCAATTTGTAGTCACCACAGTTTATTGATAGGTGCCCTAAAAATACCGTTTTATTATCCGTATACATTTCGATACATGTTTTTTTCACCTTGTGTCAGTCAAGCTTTGTGATAGAGGTACCTTCACTTAAATTTGAAACCAGCAATTTTGTTTTGATTTTAAGGATTTGAGAATAGCTGTGATTTACCGTCTTTTAATAAGAGACAAATACAGCGGAGCCGGGCTGTTTATGTGAATTGACTCCGGGCGAATACCCAAGACTTAAGTCAAGCTATGGGAACGAGGCTCCAATGGGAGTGTGCGGGAAGAAGGAATGCTGGGCGAATGGGGTTGTGTGTGTGGTTGGTTACTCGCCAGGTAGCGATTTTCATCGGGGCATCACAGATGACGGGAGGGATATAGGGGTGGGGGAACAGAGCGGCTATATCCTCCTGCCAGAGTCTGGGAAATGATTTACTCGAAAACCGAGATTGATGGTTTGCCTATCAGTGCTAGCCTCCTAATGGCCCCTCCGTTCAGATCCTTTGATGGCAACCTTGCAATGGCAAAATTTGTGTTCGTTCATTCCCAAGTAAGCATCTTACCTTACCTTCCGGGCATTATGGGTGACCCAACTCATCCAGATACCTACACAAATTTTTAACTAACTGAACATGGGCAAATTCCAGGAGGTAACGAGCAAAGAGGAGGGGAAGGACCATGGAGTAGAGGTACAGAGAAGTACTCCCTTTCCAGTGCTGGCGACCACACGCATTTCATGCTAGATCTCTCAGTCAGTTGCAGGACCGTCAGCCTGACATCGCTGGGTGTGAGAGGTCCGGGCCCTGAGGAATCTTAGAAACGAACACGCGTCGCCAATCTGTTCTTCAGTGGTTAATGAAATCTGCATTCCAGTAGTCTTACCCCTCGATCCATTCCATAGTCACGGCTACAAATGTCGTACTCAGCATCCGTCAACATGAAGCGAAGGCAGAGCCCAAAAGTCCCTCGTGTATCCATTCCACTGTTGGCTAATCCAATTTCTGAAGATCTTCTATAATGACAAAATGCGGTTGGGGTCAAAGGCATGTAAAAGATCAAGAAGGCCAAAAGTAGGATGATTTTGTGCGATGCTCTGACGCCCGAGTTTACTGATGCCAACAGAGAGGAAAAGGAAGCCGGTCATTCGCAATTTTTTAGTCACCACAGTTGTATGATAGGTAGCAAAAATACCTTTTATTATCTGTATACATTTTAGATACGTGGTTTTTTTTCACTTTGGGCGCAGGCCACTTATTGTTTCATAGAGCCACCTTGCAGTTTTAAAGTTTGAATCAGCAATTTTTGTAGTCACCACAGGTGATATGGATAGGTGCCAAAAAACCGTTTATTATCCAAATATACTTTCAGATATCGGTTTTTTTTCACTTTTGGTCAGTCCAAGCTTTGAGTTGATAGAGGTACTTGCACTTGATATTACACGAATCCATCAAATTTTGTATGGTCCACCCCACAGGTGTATTGCATAGGTGCCAAAAATACCATTTATTATCCTTATACATTTCAGATAGGTGATTTTTTCAATTATGGTCAGTAAAGGGTTGTTGATAGAGGCACCTTGCACTTAAATTTGAATCTAAGCAATTTTGTAAATCAACCAACAGTTATTGATAGGTGCCAAAAATACCTTTTATTATCCGTATACATTGTCAGATACGTGATTTTTTTCACGTTGGCGCAGGCCAGCTTGATTCCTGAAGAAGGACCTTAGCAGTTAAATTTGAGAATCCAGCAATTTTGTAGTCACCACATGTGTATTCAGAAAGGTGCCAAAAAGTATCGTTTATTATCCCGTAACATTTCAGATACGTGTTTTTTTTCACTTTTGGTCAGTCAAGCTTTGTTGATAGAGGTTACCTATGCACTTAAATTTGAATCCAGCAATTTGTAGTCACCCACAGGTGTATTGAAACGCTGCCAAAAATACCTTTTAATTATCCGTATACATTTCAGATATTGTTTTTTTTCACTTTGGCACAGGCCAGCTTTTGTTCATAGAGCCACCTTGCCAGTTAAATTGATCATCCAGCAATTTTGTAGTCACCACAGGTGTATTGAGATAGGTGCAAAAAATACCTTTTTTTATCCGGTAATACCATTCAGATTACGTGTTTTTTTCACTTTTGGTCCCAGTCAAGCTTTGTTGATAGAGGAACCTGCACATTGAAATATATGAATCCAGCAATTTTGTAGTCACCACAGGTGTATTCTTGATAGGCGCCAAAAATTCCGTTTATTATCCGTATACATTTCAGATAGGTGATTTTTATCACTTTTTGGTCAGTCAAGCTTGTTGATAGAGGTACCATTGCAACGTTAAATTTGAATATTGCAATTTTGTAATCACCTCAGGTGTATTGATATGTGCCAAAAAAAAATAACCTTTTATTATCCGTATACCATTGTCAGGATACGTGTTTTTTTCACCGTGGCGCGAGGCCCAGCTTATGTTCAATATAGCACCTTGCGTTAAATATGAATCCAGCAATTTGTAGTACCACAGGTGTATTGATAGGTGCCAAAAATATTGTTTTATTACCGTATACATTTCAGATACTTTTGTTTCACTTTTGGTCAGTCAAGCTTTGTGATAGAGGTACCCTTGACAGTTTAAAATTTTGAATCCAGCAATTTTGTATTCCACCACAGGTTGTATTGACATAGGTGCCAAAAATACCGTTTATTAACCGTATACATTTTCAGATACGTTTTTTTTTCACTTTGGTGCAAGGCAGCTTTTGTTGATATAGAGCACCTTGTCAGTTAAATTTGAATCCAGCAATTTTGTAGTCACCACGAGGTGATTGATAGGTGCCAAAAATACCTTTGGTTATCCGTATACCATTACAGTACAGGTGTTTCTTTTCACTTTCGTACAGTCAAAAGCTTGTTGATAGAGGTACCTTGCACTTAAATTTGAATCCAAGCAATTTTTGTAGTCAAAACAGGTGTAGTTAGGTAGGTGCCACTAAAATACCGTTTATTTTCCGTATACATTTCAGATACATGTTTTTTTCACTTGGTGAGTCAAGCTTTGTTAAAGAGGTACCTTGGCACTAAATTTGAATCCAGCAATTTGAGTAGTCACCACAGGTGTATTGATATTTCCAAAAAATACCTTTTATTACTCCGTCTACGATTTCTGATAGCGTGTTTTTCCACTTTTGGTCTACTCAAGCTTGTTGATAGAGATACTCATTGCACCTTAAAATTTGAATCCAGCAATTTCTAGTCACCACAGGTGTATTGATAGTGCCAAAAATGACCATTTATTATCCTATACATTTCAGATACTGGTTTTTTTTCACTTTGTGCGCAGGCCAGCTTGACACTCATAGAGCACCTTGCAGTTAAATTGAGGAATCCAGTAATTCTTTAGTTACCACAGGTGTATTGATAAGTGTGCGCAAACTACGCGTGTATTATACCGTATAACCTTTCAGATACGAGTTTTTTTACTTGGCGCAAGGCCACTTTGTTCATCTCAGAGGTACCTTGGCACTTAAATTTGATTCCAGCAATTTTGCGTAGTCACCACAGGTGTAATTGATAGGTGCCGAAGAAATACCGTTTTATTATCCTTATACATTTCAGATACATGATTTTTTCACTTTGGTCAGGTCAAGCTTTGTTGATAGAGGTACCATTGCACTTAAATTGAATCTCCAAGCATTTTGTTTTGATTTAGGATTTGAGAATAGCTGTGGATTTACCGTCTTTTAATAGAAGTAGACTTTATCCAAAACTCCTTCCAACCCTCTCAAATTTTATCTTTCAGAACATGGAGCGAAATTCAGGTGGTAAGTCCACGTCAAAGCGGGGGGTAGGACATGGAGGTATTGAGGGTACGAGAGAATGTACTCTTCCCAGTGGCTGCGACATACACACATTATCAGGCTGATCGTCAGTATGCAGGACCGTCAGGCCTGTCCATCGCTGGGTCAGGGCCCTGTTGAATCTTAGTAAGGAACAGCGTATCGCCAATCTGTTCTTCCCGTGGACTTACAAGAAACCTGCATCCATTATCTTACCATCCTCGGTCCAACGACACCAGACACGGCACAAAAGTCGGAATCAGCAGTCCGTCCAACATGAAGCGAAGGCATCCCAAATGCTCAACTCGAATACCCACCACTTGTGGATAATCCCCTTTTCTGAAGACTTTCAGAGATGATGACAAAAATGCGGTAGGGGTCAGAAGCCATGTTAAAAGGATCATGAGGGCCCAAAGTAGGATGATTTGTCCTGCTCTGACGCCCAGTCTTACTGATGCCATCAGAGGACAGGAAAAGGAAGCGGTCAATCTGCAATTTTTGTTAGACCACCACAGGTGTACTGATAAGGTGCCAAAACTACCTTACTATATCTAGTATAAACATTCAGATACGTGTTTGTTTTTTTCACTTTGGCGCAGGCCAGTCTTTGTTCATCAGAGCCACTTGCAGTTAAACCATTTGAAGTCCAGCAATTTTGTAGTCATCACCACAGGTGTATTGATAGGTGCGCCAAAAATACCGTTTATTATCCATTGTACATTTCAGATACGGGGTTTTTTTCATTTTTGGGGTCAGCCCAAGGGTTTTTTGTTGAAAATTTACCTTGCATTTGAATTTGATCCAAAAATTTTGTAGTCACCACGGGTGTATTGATAGGTCCAAAAATCCATTTTTTAAATCCGAATACTTTTTCATTACTTTTTTTTCCCCCTTTTGGGGGCGCGGCCAGCTTTGTTAAATAAACCCACCTTCCCCTTTTAAAAGGGTTAAACCCCCCGCAATTTTGTATCCACCACAGGTTTATTAATAGGTCCCAAAAAAAAACCTTTTTAATTACCCGTATAAAATTTTCCAAAATACGGGGTTTTTTTTTCATTTTTGGGTCAGTCAAGCTTTTTTATAGAGGTCCCTTTTGCACTTAAATTTGAATCCACAATTTTGTAGTCACCACGGGTGTATTAAATAGGTGCCAAAAATCCCTTTTTTTTATCCGATAAATTTCAGTTACTTTTTTTTTTTTCACTTTGGGGGCGCGGGCCCAGTTTTGTTCATAGAGCCCCCTTTTGCATTTTAAAATTTTGAATCCAAAATTTTTTGTAGTCCCCAAAGGGTTGTATTAAAGGTTCCCAAAAAATACCTTTTAATTCCCCCGTAAAAACCTTTTTTTTTTTTTTTTTTTTCAGATACGTTTTTTTTTTTCATTTTTTTGGTCATAAAGCTTTTTTGAAAAGAGGTCCCCTTGCACTTAAATTTAATCCAAAATTTTTGGTTAGCCCCAACCAAAGGGTGTATTGATGGGTGCCAAAAACAATTTATTATCCGTATACTTTTCCAGATAGGTTTTTTTTTTCCCACTTTTGTTCCAGTAAAGCTTTTTTTGATAGGGGTACCTTGCACTTAAAAATTTTAATCCAGCAATTTTTGGTAGTCCATAAACGGGGTGTTTTGATAGGGTCCCAAAAAAAAACCCCTTTTTATTACCGTATACTTTTCCCAGATACTTTTTTTTTTCACTTTGGGCCCATTCAAGCTTTGTTGATACAGATACCTTGCACTTAAATTTGAATCCAGAAATTTTTTGTAGTCACCCCCAGGTGTTTTGATATTTGCCAAAAAAAACCTTTTTATTTTATCAAAAATCATTTCGATACTTTTTTTTTTCCCCTTTTGGCGCAGGCCAGCTTTTTTTCCAAGACCCCCCACCTTTTGGCCCCCCTTTTAAAATTTTGAACCCATAATTTTGTAGTTCCCACGGGTTTAAATTGATAGGTGCCAAAAATACCGTTTATTATCCTATACATTTCAAATCCCTGTTTTTTTCATTTTTGGTTTCAGCCCAAGCTTTTTTTGATAAAGGTCCCTTTTCCCCTTAAATTTGAATCCAGCAATTTTTTGTTTTGTTTTTTTGGGGATTTGAGAATAGTTTGGGGATTTACCGTTTTTTAATTTAAAAAGACTTCCAAAACTCTTCCAAAACCCTTCCCTCAAAATTTTTTTTCCTTTCAAAACATGGAGCAAAATTCGGGTTGTAACGAGCAAAGAGGGGGGTAGGAAAAGGGAGGTAGAGTACGAGAGAAGGTCCCCCCTTTCCATGCTGGCGACAAAACGCTTTTCAGCTGATCGTAAATTGCGGCCCGTCGGGCCTGCATCGCGGGGTCGGGGGGCCCTTAAATTTTAGTAACGAAAAAGGGGTCCCCAAAACCCTGTTTTTTCAGGGGTTTAAAATGCAACCGAAATCCAGTAGCCCTTCCCTTTCCCTCGCCCTTTTCCAGCACCCCAAAAATGCGAAAATCAGCATCCCCGTCCAACATAAGCAAAGGGCACCCCAAAAAGTCAACTCGTGAAAAACCAAACCACTGAGGATAATCCTTTTTCCCCGAAGCTTTTTTTGATACAAAAGTTTTTTGGGGGTCAAAAGGGCATGTTAAAAGATCAAGGGGCCCAAAAGAGGATGATTTTGTCTGCCTGAGCCCGGTTACTAAAGCCAACAGAGGAGGGAAAGGAAGCCGGTCAATCGGAAAATTTGTAGTCACCACATTTGAAATTGAAAGGTGCCAAAAATACCGTTTTTTAAACCGAAAAACCTTTCAGAAACGGGGTTTTTTTTCCCCTTTTGGTCAGTCAAATTTTGTTGATAGAGGTACCTTGCACATGAATTTTAAATCCAGAAATTTTTGAAAGTCACCACGGGTGTTTTGGATGGGTCCCAAAAAATACCTTTTAATTACCCCGTTACATATCAGATAGGGGGTTTTTTTTCATTTTGGTAAGTAAACCTTTTTTTGAAAGGGGTACCTTCCCCTTTAAAATTTGAATCCACCCTTTTTTGTAGTCACCACATTTGTTTTTGAGGGGGCCCCAAAAATCCCTTTTAAATTATCCGTGAAATTTTTTCCCAATAGGTTTTTTTTTTCCCATTTTGGTCAGCCCAAAGTTTTTGTTGATAGGGGTACCTTGCATTTAAAATTTTGAATCCACAATTTTTATAGTCACCAAAAAGGTTATTGATAGGTCCCAAAAAAATACCGTTTTATTATCCTTATACATTTAAAGATAGGTTTTTTTTTCACTTTTGTTCAGTCAAGCTTTGTTGATAGGGGTTTTCCCCTTGCCCCTTTAAAAATTGAATCCAGAAAATTTTTGAAAATCACCACAGGTGTATTGAAAACCTGCCAAAAATACCTTTTATTTTTTCCGTAAAACATTTCAGATACATTTTTTTTTTTAAACTTTGGGTTCAGTCAAGCTTTGTTGATAGAGATCCCTTTGGGCATTTAAATTTGAATCCAGCCAAATTTTAAAGGCACCAAGGTGTATTGATAGGTCCCAAAAAATACCTTTTTTTATCATTATACATTTCAGAAACTTTTTTTTTCATTTTGGGGCGCAGGCCATTTTTGTTCAAAGACCCAAACCTTGCACTTAAATTTTTGAATCCAGAAATTTTTGTAGTTACCACAGGTGAAATGATGGGTCCCCAAAAAAACCCGTTTTTTTATCCTATCCCTTTCAGATACATGTTTTTTTCATTTTTTGGTCATTTCAAGCTTTGTTGAAAAGGGTACCTTGCATTTAAAATTTTTAAAACCCAAAAAAATTTTTGTTTTGTTTTTAGGGATTTGAGAATAGCTTGTTTTAAACCGCTTTTAATAAGAACTTTCCAAAACTCTTCCCTACCTTCCAAATTTTTATTTTTCAAACATGGAGCGTTTTTTCAGGGGGAAAGCAAAAGCAAAGAGGGGGGTAGGACAGGGAGGAAGGAAACGAGAGAAGGTCCCCTTTCCCAAAGTCTGGCGACAACACGCATTTCACTGATCGTCATTGAAAGGGACCGTCGGGCCTGCACCCGCGGGGTGGGGGCCCCTGTGAATTTTTTATAACGAACACGTCGCCAATCTGTTCTTCAGGGGGTTTTAATGCAACCTCCCACCCCAGTACCCTTACCCCCTCCCCTTTCCCATTTCCAGGGCCAAAAATGTCGAAATTCAGCACCCCGCCCAAACCCATGAACGAAGGCAGCCAAATGTCAACTCGTGAAAACCACCCCCTGGGGAAAATCCTTTTTCTGAAGACTTTTTTATGAAAAAAAGGGGGTTGGGTAAAGAAGGCATGTTAAAAGATCAAGAGGCCAAAGAGGATGATTTTGTCTGCTCTGACGCCCAGTTACTGATGCCATCAGAGGAGGGAAAGGAAGCCGGTCAATCGGCAATTTTGTAGTCACCACAGGTGTATTGATAGGTGCCAAAAATACCTTTTATTATCTGTATACATTTCAGATAAGTGTTTTTTTTTTCACTTTTGGTCAGTCAGCTTTGTATGATAGAGGTACCTCTCGCTCTTGAATTTGAATCCAGCAATTTTGTATTCACCACAGTTGTATAGATAGGTGCCAAAAATACCCGTTTATTTATCCGTAAACATTTCAGATTAGTGTTTTTTTCACTTTTGGTGAGTCAAGCTTTGTGAAAAAGAAGGTACCTTGTCACTTAAATTTGGGAATCCAGCATTTTTGTAGTCCTCCACAGTTGTATTGACAGTGCGCCAACAAAAAACCGTTTATTATCCGAGTACCAATTTCAGATAGGTGTTTTTTATGCACTTATTTTGGGTCAGTCAAGCTTTTTGATCAGAGGTACCTCACTTACATTTGAATCCAGCAATTTTTATAGTCACCACAGGTGATATGTATAGTGCCAAAAACACCGATTATTATCCGTATAACATTTCAGATAGGTGTTTTTTTTTTCACTTTTGGGTCAGTCCAAGCTTTGTAGATAGAGGTTCCTCGCACTTAAATTTTGAATCCAGCAATTTTTGTAGTCACCACAGGTGTATTGATAGGTGCCAAAATACCTTTTTAAGTATCCGTATACATATTCACAACGTGTTTTTTTTTCACTTTGGCGCAGGCCACTTTGTAATAGAGCCAACATTGCAGTTAAATTTGAATCCAGCAATTTTGTAGTCCACCACAGGTGTATTGATAGGTGCCAAAAATACCTTTTATTATCCGTATATATATTTCAGATAGGTGTTTTTTTTTTCACTATTGGTCAGTCAAGGCTTTGTTGATAGAGGTACTAATTGCACATAAATTGAATCCAACAATTTTGTAGTCACCAACAGTAGTATTTATAGGTGCCAAAAATACCTTTTATTATCCTAAGTACATTTCAGTTACGTGTTTTATTTTTTCACTTGGCGCAGGCCAGCATGTTCATAGAGCACCTTGGCAGTTAAGAAGTTGAATCCAGCAATTTTTGTAGTCACCACAGAAGTACTTAATAGGTCCAAAAATACCGTTTATTACCCGTAACATTTCAGATACGTGTTTTTTTTCACTTTGGTAAAAAAAAGGCAGTCAAGCTTTGTTGATAGAGGTACCTTGAACTTAAATTAGAAACCAGAAATTTTGAAGACAACACAGGAGTATTGATAGGTGCCAAAAACACCGTTATATTATCCGTAAACATTTCAAGATAGGTGTTTTTTTTTTTCACTTTTGGTCAGTCAAGCTTTGTATGAGAAGAGGAACCTTGCACTTGAATTTGAATCCAGCAATATGTTAGTCACCACAGGTTATTGATAGATCCAAAAATACCCGTTTATTATCCGTATACATTTCAGTAAGGTGATTTTTTCACTTTTGGTCAGTCAAGCTTGTTGATAGAGGTACCTTGCACTTAAAATTTGTTGAATCCAGCAATTTTTTAATCACCCCACAGGTTGAATTTGATAGGTTGCCAAAAATACCTTTTTTTATCCGGTATACGTTTCATACCTGTTTTTTTCGACGTTGGCGCAGGCCACTTTGTTCATAGAACCACCTGCAGATAAATTTACATCCAGCAATTTTGTAGTCACCACAGTGTATTGATAGGTTCCAAAAATACCTTTATTATATCGTATATATTTCAGATAGGTGTTTTTTTTTTTTTCACTTTAAGTCAGTCAAGCTTTGTGATAAGGTACTTTTCACATAAATTTGAATCCGTCAATTTTGTAGTCACCACAGGTTGTATTGATAGGTGCCAAAAATACCCATTTATTGCCTTATACAGTTCAAGATACGTGTTTCTTTTTACTTTTGGTCAGTCAAGCTTTGGTTGATAGAGGTATCTTGCACTTATAATTTGAAACCAGCAATTTTGTAGTCCACCACAGTGTATTGATAGTTGCCAAAAATAAACTTATTATCCGTATACATTTCAGATAGGTGTTATTTTCACGTTGGTCAGTCCAAGCTTTGTTGATAGAGATACCCTTGCACTTTAAATTTTTTAATCCAGCAATTTTGTAGTCCATCAAGGTGTATTGATAGTGCCCAAAATACCTATTATTATCCAATACATTTCAGATAAACGTGTTTTTTCATTTGGCGCAGGCCAGCTTTGTATGATAGAGCACCATGCAAGTTAAATTTGAATCCAGCAATTTGTAAGTCATCCACAGGGTATGAGATAGGTGCCCAAAAATACCGTTTATTATCCGTATTCATTTCAGATAGGTGTTTTATTCACTTTTGTATTCAGTCAAGCTTTGTTGATAGAGGGTACCTTGCACTTAAAATATGAATCCGAGCAATTTGTAATCACCACAGGTGTATTGATAATCGTGCCAAAAATACCTTTTATTATCCGTATACATTTCAGAACGTGTTTTTTTTTCCACTTTCGGTCAGTGTCGAAGCTTGTGTTTGATAAGAGATACCTTGCACTTAAATTTGAATCCAGCAATTTTGTAAGTCAACACAGGTGTATTGATAGTTGACAAAAATACCTATTATTATCATTATACATTTCAGATAGTGTTTTTTTTCACTTTGGTCAGTCAAGCTTTTTGGGATAGAGGTACCTTGCAGTTAATTTAAAATCCAGCAATTTTTTATCACCACAGGTGTATTATGGGTGCCAAAATCCCCTTTTTTTATCCTTAACTTTTCAGTGGTGCTTTTTCCTTTTTTGGTCAGTCAAGCTTTGTTATAGGTACCTTGCATTACATTTGAACCCACTTTTGGGGGATTTGAGGGATTGAAAATAGCTTTTGTTTTGCCATTTTTTAAATAAGAGATTTTTCCAAAAAATTTTTCCCTTTCTAAAAATTTTTATTTTTTAAACATAAACAAAAAATTAGGTGGAACGAGCAAGAGGGGGGTAGGAATGGAGGTAGGGGTACAAAGAAGGTGCTCCTCCAGTGTGGTGACAACACGCATGCCAGGGATCGTCAGTTGCGGACGTCAGGCCTGTCATCGCGGGGGCGGGCCTGTAATCTCAGTAAGAACAGCGTCGCAATCTGTTCTTCAGGGGGGGGTTTTAAAAAAACCTGATCCCGCATCTTACCCCCTCGTCCCTCCCAGTCCGGCCACAAAATGATCATCAGCATATCAGCATCCTCCAACATGAAGCGAAGGCAAGCCAATGTCAACTCGGTACCCACCACTGTGATAATCCATTTCTGAAGACCTCTTTGATGACAAAATGAGTTGGGGTCAGAAGGATGTTAAAATCAAGAGGCAAAGAGGTGATTTGTCTGTTTGACCCCCGTTACTATGCCATCAGAGGAGGAAAAAAAAGCCAGTCATCGGCAAAAAAACCCGGGGGTCGGCAAGCCTTGCAGGCCCCTTTTCTTGTAGCCCCACTTGGACAGAATGTAGGGGGACGAAGTCACCTGTGTTTATGATGATGATGACGACATTTCGGGTCCAACGTGGTTTTTTCAGCAAATTTCTTCGAGCGTTCTCATGGACGAGGAGGAAGACGATGGGGTAGTGTAATACGGTTCCGTCAAAAAGGGAGAGGGCGGTCACAGAAAATTTCTGATATATTCCCCCAGCCACGGGCAGCGCAAACCCCGTCCCCGCTTTTTGCCGTCAAAAGGGCCAGGACCTCTCAAGCCTTGCCTTTTTTGAGCTAGCCACTGATTCACCCCGCGATGTCATATTCCGCCTTTGCCGTAAACGCATATGTAGAGGGGAAGAATCAGGTGTTTAACCCCACCAACATGTCTAGTCACTGCAGCGAATGCATGAGTTTAAAAAGGGGGCAACACTTGGCCCAAAAAAAAAAACCCGACCGACGTCGGGCTTCCAACCACTGTCACACCCCCCTGTCTCCGCCTCCTCCTCCTCGCACCACAAGTGTTCCTCAGCTGCCCATTTTCTT
>JAODAL010012508.1:0-95128 GCA_025379985.1 Phyllomedusa bahiana | reverse complement strand
GGGGGAGGGGGGTGAGCGGGGGGGCCAGCACTTCCCCGGGCCCCATAGCCCAATCACTGCTAGCGGCGCGATACGCCGTAGAAAGGGGAAGGTGAATTATCTCCCCCCCGGTGGTTTGGGGCCCCGAGCAGGGAGAGGGGAACGTAATCCTTGTTCTCTATGAGGCTGTGGATTCCCCTAATGACGGGGGGCCTTTTTTGGGCCCCGTAATTGGCGCACCCCGGGGCACGAAATTAGGGGACCAAAAAATTAGCGTTTTTTTAAAACCCGGGGGGGTGAACATGCCTTACAGTTTGACATTGGACTTCCCCAGCTCAGAAGCAAGCCCAGAGCTGAAAAAAAAGTGTTCCTTTCATAAGCCTGTGCAAACCGGCTTCAGTTCCTTTTTTAAAAAGGCCAAAAGATTTTTTGGCGGAAATTAAGGCAAAATATTTTTTTTTTTCCATTTTTACAAAATCCAAAAAGTTTTCCCAAAATTTTAAATTTTTTTATGGCACTAAACAACTGGACATTTGTTTAAAAACTTTTAAAGGGGTTTTCTTTTTTCCCAAAAGGATATGGGTTAAACAGGGTTGAAAAAAAATCAAAGGGTTGTGGCCCTCGGTTACCATGGAAAAAGGGCTTTAGGGTTTTAAAGAAAATGGGGGTTTAAAATTTTTGGGTTTAGTGAGGGGGAGAGCCCCCGGTGGGGTTTACCCCAGGCCCTCCCCCGGGTTGGGTATTTGGGGGCCGAGCGTCGGAAGGGTAGAAAGGGGAGAGGCTGTTTTATGGGGGGAGCGGGGACAGGGTTGTATCGGAGTTTGATTTCCCGCCCAGGTGCTGCCCCTAAATCGTTTTTGGGAAAACCCCGGGTGAGACGGAGTACGGGAGGGGGAGCGCGCAGGTAGTTTTTTTGTGAACGGGGAGGGAAAGAGAGGAGGGGGAGAGAGAAAGAGAAGGGGAGAGGGAAAAGAAGGGTTTTGCGGTGCGGGGTTTGTGCTTTTTCACTGACAGCGTTTGGCGCCCGGTGTGGGGGTTTTTGGGGTTTGTGCGTTCATGACGGGCAATCGGGCGATGTGTTTGGTGGGGGGTTTTGCTGCGTTCATGACAGCATCAGTCGGTGTGCGGTGGGGGGTTTTGGCAGCTTTAAACTGACAGCGATCGTCAAAGGTTGTGCGGGGGGGGGTTTGTTTTTTTTTCGTTCACTGACAGCGATCATTTCGAGGGTTTTTGGGGTTGGGGGGTTTTGCTGCGTTCATGACAGCGACAGTGACTTTGTGCGGTGGGGGGTTTGCTGCGTTCACTGACAGAAATTTGAGGTCGACGTGTGGGGGGGCGGGGTTTGCTGCTTTTCATGCCCGCAATCAGTCGATTTGTGGGGTGCGGGGTTTGCTGCGTTCACGCCCGCAATCAGTAAACGTGGGGGGTTGGGGGGTTTTTGCTGGTTCACTGACGGGCAAAACATTTGGGGGGGTTTTGTGGGGGGGGGTTTTGCGGTTCATGACAGCAATCAGTCGACGTGTGGGTGGGGGGTTTGTGCGGTAAATGACAGCGTTTAAATCAACGTTGGGGGGGGGGTTGCGGGGTTTGTGCATTTTTTCATGACAGAACCCAGTTGATGTGTGTGGTGCAGGGTTTCCCTGCATTCACTGACAGCAACTGTCGCGGGGTGCGGGCGGGGGTTTGCTGGTTCACTGACACAATCAGTCGATTGTGTGGTGCAGGGTTTGCTGGTTCTTTCACTGACAAAAATCAGTCGCCGTGTGCGGTGGGGGGTTTTTGCTGGTTCACTGCCAGCAATCGTGGAGTGTGCGGTGCGGGGTTTTCCCTGCTTTCATGACAAAATTTCAGTCGAGGGTTTTGGGTGGGTGGGGTTTTGGTGCGTTCACGGGGACAGCAATCAGTCGCCCGGTGGGGTTTGGGGGGTTTTGGGCTGATTAAATGACAGAAATCAGTCGAGGTGTGCGGTGCGGGGTTTGCAGCATTCACTGACAGAAACCCGTCGCCCTGGGGGGTGGGGGGTTTTGCTGCATTCACTGAAGCAATCAGTGGGGGGGTTTGTCCCGGGGCGGGGGTTTGCAGATTCCTGACGGGAAATCAGTCGAGGGGTGCGGTGGGGGGGTTTGCTGCTTTTCACTGACAGAAATCGTCGACGTGTGCGGGGGGCGGGTTTTTGCAGCTTTCCCAGGGACAGCGATCGGGTCGCCGTTTTGGGGTGCGGGGTTTTCCCCGGGTTTCCTTCACTGACGCGATCAGGCGACGTGTGGGGTTGCAGGGTTTGTTTGGTTCATGCAGCGATCAGTCAAACGTGTGCGGTGGGGGTTTGCTGCGGTCACTGACGGGCAACCCTTTCGACGTGTGGGTGCGGGGTTTGTTGCTTTTCCTGACAGCGATCAGTCGCTTTGGGGGCGGTGGGGGGGTTTGTTGCTTTCCTTCACTGCCCGAAATTTCAGTCGAGTGTGCGGTGCGGGGGTTTGCTGCTTTCACTGCAGCAAACAGTCGAGTGTCCCGGTTTGCGGGGTTTGCTGCATTCACTGACAGCGATAAAGTCAAAGGTGGGGGTTGCGGGCTTTGCTGGGGTTCCTTCATGCCCAGCAATCAGTCGACGTGTGGGGTTTGCGGGGTTTGCTGCTTAAAGACAGCAATCAGTGGGAGGTTGGGGTGGGGGGTTACCCTGATTCATTTGCCAGCAATGAGTGTTTTTGTGCGGTGGGGGGTTTTTGCTGAAATTCATGCCCGAAAATCAGTCGAGGGTGTGGGGGCAGGGTTTGCGGGCATTCATGACGCAATGAGTGACGTGTGGGGGTGCGGGGTTTGCTGCATTCATGACAGCAAGGGTCGACGTGTGCTTTGGGGCGGGGTTTGCTGTTAAATGACAGGATTCAGTCGACGGTGTGCGGTGGGGGGTTTTTGCTGCATTCACTAAAGAAATTTAGTCGAGGGTGTGCGGTCCCAGGGTTTGCTGATTCCTGCCCGGACCCGTCGGGGTGTGTGGTGGGGGGGTTTTTTTGGGGTCATTTGACAGCGATCAGTCGACGTGGGGGCGGTGCGGGGTTTGCGGGCGGTCACTGACAGCGTTTCGTCAAAGTGTGCGGTGGGGGGTTTTGCTGGGTTCAGGGACAGCAATCAGTCGACGTGGGCGGTGCGGGGTTTCCCGTTTTTCCTTCACGGGCAGCGATCAGTCATGGGGTTGTGGGGTTTTGGGGGGTTTGTGCTTTTCACTGACAGAAATTAAATAACGTGTGTGGGGGCGGGGGTTTGTTTGGTTCATGAAAGCGATAAAGTGGGAGGGTTGGGGCGGTGGGGGTTTGCTGCATTCTTTAAAGGGACACCCAATTTCAGTCGAGGGGTTTTTTTGGCGGTGCGGGGTTTGTTGGTCACTACAGCGTTTCAGGGAAGTGGTGCGGTGCGGGGTTTGCTGCTTTCATTGGACGCAATCAGTCGACGTGTGGGGTCCCGGGGTTTGTGCGTTATGACAGCAATCGTCGACGGGGTGCGGTTTTGGGGTTTGTTGCTTTCCCAGGGAAAAAGAATCAGTCGACGTGTGGGGTGCGGGGTTTGCTGTGGTATGAAGCGATCAGTCGACGGGGCCCGGTGGGGGGGTTTTGCTGCGGTCACTGCCCGCGTCATTTGCGTGTGGGTCGGGGTTTGCTGTGGTCATGACCGGTCAGTCGACGTGTGCGGTGCGGGGTTTGCGCATTCACTGCCCAGCGATCAGTCGCGTGTGGGGGGGGGCGGGGTTTCTGTGGTCACGGACAGCGATTCAGCGGGGGGTGTTGGGGTTTGGGGGGTTTGCGGCATTCACTGACGCAATCAGTCGCCCGGTTGTGCGGTGGGGGTTTTTCTGCTTTTCATGACAGCGTTTCGGGCGAGGTGGCGGTGCGGGGTTTGCGGGCGTTAAATGACAGGATAAAATCAAGTGTGCGGTGGGGGTTTTTGTGCGTTCATGACAGCGATCAGTCGAGTGGGGTGCGGGGTTTGCGTGGTCATGACGCGATAGTCGCCGTGTGGGGGTGCGGGGTTTGCGGTGGTCCTGCACGATCAGTCGACGTGTGCGGTGCAGGTTTTTGCTGCGTTCAGGGACAGCAATCAGTGACGTTTGGCGGTGCGGGGTTTGCTGATTTTTTCACTGAAAAAAAAATCAGTCGACTTTGTGCGGGGGGCGGGGTTTGCTGGTTCTTTAAAGGGACGGGAAATCGTCGGGGTCCCGGTGGGGGGGTTTTCTGCGTTTCACGACAGCGTTTCAATAACGTGTGCGGTGCGGGGGTTTGCTGAAATTCATGACGCATAAAAGTCGGGGGGGTGTGGGTGCGGGTTTGCGGCATTCATGACAGCAATGAGGGGCGTGTGGGTGGGGGGTTTTGCTGCAGTCATGACAGCGATCATCGCGGGTGCGGTGCGGGGTTTGCTGCATTCAGGGACAGCGATCAGTCGACGGGGGTTTTTGGGGGGGGTTCCCATTTTTTGGGCTGCTTTCCTGACAGCGATAAATTTCAAGTGTGCGGGGGCGATTTTTGGGCTGCTTTCCCATGACAAAAATGGTCGGGGGGTGCGGGGGGGGGTTTTTGCTGCGTTCACTAAACGAAATGAGTGGGAGTGTGGGGTTTGGGGGGTTTGCTGCTTTCCCTTTCATTTGACAGCGATGTAAACGTGTGCGGGCAGGGTTTGTTTGCATTCACGGGAAGTTTTTCAGTCGCGTTTTGGGGGTGCGGGGTTTGCGCGTTCACGGGACAGCGATCAGGCGAGGGGTGCGGTGGGGGGTTTTTGCTGCTTTTTTCACTGACAGCGATCAATAAATTTTTGTTTTGCGGTGGGGGTTTGGCTTACACTGACAGCGATAAATTTCAACGGTGCGGTGCGGGGTTTCCCTGCGTTCACTGACAGAAATTCATTGGGACGTGTGCGGGGGGGGTTTTGCTGCGTTCACTGACAGAAAATCAGTGGGACGTGTGCGGTGCGGGGTTTGCTGCGTTCACTGAAGCGATTCAATAAAGGGGGGTTTGGGTGGGTCCCGGGGTTTGTTTGCATTTTTTTCCGGACAGCAATCAGTCGACGGGGTGGGGTTTGCAGGGTTTGCTGGTTCTTTCATGAAAGAAATCGGGTGCGGTGTGTGGGGGGGTTTGTTTCTTTTCCTGACTGGTAATCGTCAAAGGGTTGCGGTCCCGGGGTTTGTCGTTCACTGACAGAAATTGAGTGAGTGTGCGGTGGGGGGTTTTTTGCTGAATTCTTTCACTGACAGAAATCAGTCGAGTGTGGGGTTTGGGGGGGTTTGCAGCATTCACTGACAGAAATCAGTGGGACGTGTGGGTTGCGGGGTTTGCGGCTTTTACTGCAGCGATATTTCGACTTGGGGGTTGCGGGGGGGGTTTGCGGCGTTCACTGACAGGATCAGTCGCCGTGGGGGCGGTGGGGGGTTTGTGGTTCCCCTGACACCCAAAGAGTCGACGGTGTGGGGTTTGGCGGGGTTGCTGCATTCACTGACACCCAATCAGTCAAACGTGGGGGTTTTGGGGGGTTTTTGTTTTGGTTCACTGACAGCAATGAGTCGCGTGTGTGGTGCGGGGTTTGCTGCGTTCACTAAACAGCGATCAATAAACCGTGGCGGTGGGGTTTGCTGCATTCACTGACAGAATGAGTCGACGGTGGGTGCGGGGTTTGTTTCCCGGTTCCTGACAGCGTTTTAAAAAACGTGTGGGGTTTGGGCGATTTTTGCTGGGGTTCAGGGACAGCAATCGTCGACGTGTGGGGTTGGGGGGTTTGTTTCGGTCACTGACAGCAAAGTGAGGGTTGTGCGGTGGGGGGTTTGCTGGGGTTTCCTGCCCCCCAATTTCAGCGAATTGTGGGGGTGGGGGTTTGCTGGGGTTCACGGGACAGCAATCAGTCACGTGTCCCGGTGGGGGGGTTTTGCTGTGGTAAATGACAGCGATCGGTCGACGTGGGGGGGTGGGGGGTTTTGGCTGCGTTCAGGGACGCAATCAGTTGGTGTGGGGTTTGGGGGTTTGTGGGGTCCCTGCAGCAAATGGGTCGAGTTGTGGGGCGGGGTTTCCCTGCTTTTCACTGACAGCGTTTCAGTGAGTTTTGCGGTGCGGGGGGTTTGCTGCTTTCCCTTTTGACAGCGATCAGTGGGACGTGTGGGGGGGCGGGGTTTGCGGGTTTCCCTTTCACGACAGAATCGGGTCGACGTGTGGGGTTTGGGGGGGTTTGCTGCGTTCACTGCAGCAATCATTGGGTTTTGTGTGGGTGGGGGGTTTTGCTGCTTTCCCTTTCAGGACAGCGTCGTGGGGACGTGTGGGGGTTTGGGGGGTTTTTTGGTGCTTTCCCTTCACTGCCCAGCGATCAGTCGAGGGTTGGGGGTTTGCGGGGTTTGCTGCGTTCACTGCGCAATCAGTCGAGTGTGCGGTGCGGGGTTTTGCTTTTGGGTTCATGAAAAGGATCAGTGGGATTTGGGGGCGGGGTTTGCTGCATTCACTGACAGCGAACCCCATCGACTTTGTGGGGTTGGGGGGGTTTGCTCGTTCACTGACACATCATTTCGACGTGTGCGGTGGGGGGTTTTTGCTGGTTCATGACAGCGATCCAGTCGACTTTGGTGCGGTGCGGGGGGGGGTTTGCTGCATTCACTGACAGCGTTCAGTCAAAGTGTGCGGTGCCGGGTTTGTGCTTTTCCTTTTCATGAAGCAATCAGTGAGTTTTGGGGTTTGCGGGGTTTGTGCATTCATGACAGCGATAAACGAGTGTGCGGTTTGCCGGGTTTGCTGCGTTCATTTGGAAGGACCCAGTCGGGGTGTGCGGTGGGGGTTTTTGCTGGGGTTCCCTTCATGACAGAAAACGTCGGTGTGCGGTGCGGGGTTTGCTGGTTCATGACAGCGATAGTGAGTGTGTGGTGGGGGGTTTGCGGCGTTCCTTCATGAAAGCGATCAGTCGACGTTGCGGTGCGGGGTTTGCTCCCATTCATGACAGAAAATCAGTGGGAGGGTTGTGGGGTCCCGGGGTTTGCTGGGTCATGCCAGCAATCAGTCGCGTGTGGGGTTGGGGCGGGTGTGTTTGGGGTTTCACTGACAGTAATCAGCCCGAGGGTGTGGGGTTTGGCGGGGGGGTTTTTTGTGGCCCAATGAAAGCGATCGTCGAGGGGTGGGGTTTGGGGGGGTTTTTTGCTGCGTTCACTGACGAAAACCCGTCGACTGTGGGGGGGGCGGGGTTTGCTGCTTTCCGACAGGGGATCAGTCGACGTGTGGGGTTTTCCCGGGGTTTTTTGCGCATTCACGGGACAGCGTTTCGTCGACATGTGCGGTTGCGGGGTTTTTGCTGCTTTCCCTTCATGCAGCAATCAGTGACTTTGTGGGGTTTTGGGGGTTTTTGGCTGCGTTCACGGGACACCCAATTTAGTGACGTGTGTGGGTGCGGGGTTTCCCTGGTTCACTGACAGCGATCAGTGACGTGTGGGTGCGGGGGTTTGCTGCGTTCCTTCATGACGCAATAGCGCGCTGTGGGGGGTGCGGGGTTTGGGCTTTTCACTAAAGGCAATCGGGTCAAACGGGGGTTTTGGTGGGGGGTTTGCTGCTTTTCACTGACAGCGTTCAGGCGAGTGTGTGGTTTGGGGGGGGTTTGCTGCTTTCCCTTTACTGACAGCAACAGTCGCCGGGTGTGCGGTGGGGGGGTTTGCTGTGGCCCTGCCCGAATCAGTGACGTGGGGGGTTTGGGGGGTTTTGCTGTGGTCACTGACACCCAACCCGTGGGAGGGGGTTGGGGGCGGTGGGGGGTTTGCTGCGGTCACTGCCCAGCGATCAGTCAAAGTGTGCGGGGCGGGGGTTTCCTGAGTTCCCCGGGAAAACGATCAGTCGACGTTTTGGGGTTTTGGGGGGGGTTTGCGCGTTCAGGGACAGAAAATCAGTCGAGTGTGGGGTTTGCGGATTTTGGCTGCGTTCAGGGAACAGCAATAATCAACTTTGTGGGGGTGGGGGGGGTTTGCGGGTTTTCCACTGACGCAACAGTGGGACGTTTTTTGTGGTGAAAGGGGTTTGTGCGTTATGACAGCAATGAGTCGAAGTGTGCGGGTGCGGGGTTTGTGGTTCATGACAGCAAACAGTGGGAGGGGTGGGGGGGGGGTTTTTGCTGCTTTCACGGGACAGCAATCAGTCGACGTTTTGTGGTGCGGGGGGTTTTGGTTATGACACCCAATAAAGTCGCGTGTGGTGGGGGTTTTTGGGTTTGCGTTAAATGACAGCAACCCGTCGAGTTGTTTTTGGGGTTTTGGGGTTTCCCTTCACTGACAGCAATGAGTCGACGTTTTTCGGGCGGGGTTTGTTTTTTTCACTGAAAAGCAAGGGAGCCCTTGCCGTGGTGGGGTGCGGGGTTTGCTGCGGCACTACAGAATCAGTGGGGAGGGTGTGCGGTGGGGGTTTTTTGCTGCTTTCATGACAGCGTTCCGTGCGGGGGGTTTGCGGGGGGGGTTTGCTGCTTTTCACGGGACGCATTCAGTCGCCCGGTGTGGGGGTGGGGGGTTTTTGCTGCGTTCACTGCGCAATCAGTCGACGTGGGCGGTGCGGGGTTTGCGGGGTTTCAGGGCAGGGGTTCAGTCGACGTGTGCGGTGGGGGGGTTTGGCTTTCCCTGACAGGGGTTCAGTCGGTGTGCGGTGCGGGGGGGTTTGCTGCTTTTCACTAAACAGCGTCATCGATGTGTGCGGTGCGGGGTTTGCTGCTTTCCCTTCACTGAAAAATTTCGTCGAGTGTGCGGTCGGGGTTTGCGGGTTTCACTGACAGCAATCGGGTCGACGTTTGCGGTGGGGGTTTGTGTTTTCCTTTCCTGACAGAAATCAGTCGACGTGGGGGGGTTTGCTGCGTTCACGGGACAGCGATAAGTCGCGTGTTGATCGGGGTTTCTGGTTCACTGCAGGCAATCGTCGACGTGTGTGGTGTGGGGTTTGCTGCGTTCACTGAAGCGATCTTTTCGCGGGGTTTTGATGGGGGTTTTGCTGAGTTCACGGGAAAGCGATCGTCGGGGGGTTGTCCCCGGGGGGGGGGGTTTGCGGTTTTCCTTACTGACAGCAACAGTCGAGGTGTGCGGTGCGGGGGTTTGCGCTTAAATGACAGCAATCGTCGACGTTGGGGTTTGCAGGGTTTGGGGTTCCTGCGAAAGGGAGTCGACGTTGTGTGGTGGGGGTTTGCTGGGGTTCCTGCCCAGCAATCAGTCGAGTGTGTGGTGGGGGTTTGCTGGGGTTCACTGCCCAGAATCATCGCCGGTGTGGGTGGGGGGTTTTTGGCTGGGTTCACGGGACAGAAATAGTCGACTTTTTGTGTGGTGGGGGGTTTTTGCTGCGTTCACTGACACAATCAGTCGACGGTTTTGGGGTGCGGGGTTTTGCTGCTTTTCCTTCAGGCCAGAAAAGGGCCGACTTTTGGGGGGGCCCGGGGGTTTGCGGGGGTTTCCTTCACTGACGGGCAATCAGTCGGGTGTGCGGTGCGGGGTTTGCTGCGTTCAGGACAGCAATCAGTCGACGTGTGGGGTTTGCGGGGTTTGCTGGTTACTGACAGCAATCAGTCGACGTGTGGGGTGGGGGGTTTTGCGCTTTCCCATGACAGCGATAGTCGACGTGGGGCGGTGCGGGGTTTGCAGCATTACTGCGCAAATAGTCAACGTGGGGGCGGTGCGGGGTTTGCTGCATTATGACAGAATCGTCGACGGGGGTCGGTGGGGGGGTTGCTGCTTTTCACTGACAGCAATCAGTCGACGTGTGTGATGGGGGGTTTCCCTGCGTTCACTGACAGAATCAGTCGACGGGGGTGTGCGGTGGGGGGGTTTTGCGGGTTTCCCTAAAGCAATCGGGTCCCCCGTGTGCGGTTGCGGGGTTTGCGAATTCACTGACAGCAATCGGGTGGGACGTGGCGGTGGGGGGTTTGCGGGCCTTCACTGACAGCTTTAAATGGGTTTGTTGGGGTTTCCCGGGGTTTGTGCGTTCCTTCACTGACAGAATCAGTCGGGTTTGGGGTGTGGGGGGTTTTGCTGCTTTCACTGAAAGGATCAGTCGACGTGTGCGGGGCGGGGTTTGCGGATTTCTTCACTGACAGCAATCAGTCAAAGGTGGGGTTTTGCTGCTTTTTCATGACAGCGACAGTCGACGTGTGTGGTGGGGGGTTTTTTGCTGCTTTCACTGACAAAATCGTCAAAGTGGGTTTTGGTGTGGGGTTTGTTTGCGTTCCCGGGACAGCGTTTCCGTCGAGTGTGGGTGGGGGGGGGTTTTGTTTTTGTTCCTTCCTGACAGAAAATTCAGTCGACGGGTGTGGTGGGGGGTTTTCCCGGTTCCCATGAAAGCAACCCAGTCGATTTTTTTGGTGGTGGGGGGTTTGCTGGTTAAATGAAGAAATCAGTGGGAGTGTGGGGGTGGGGGGGTTTGCTGCATTCACGGGACAGAAATCAGGGGAGTGTGCGGGGGGGGGGTTTTGGCTGCTTTCATGACAGAAATCAGTGGGACGTGGGGGCCATGGGGGGGTTTTTGCTGCTTTTTCACTGACAGAAAACATCGCCGTGGGGGCGGTGGGGGGGTTTTGCTGCGTTAATGACAGCAATCAGCGCCCTTGTGCGGAGCGGGGTTTGCTGCTTTTCAGGGCCCGCAATCTGTGGGTTTGGGGTTTGGTGTGGGTTTGCTGCATTCACTGACAGAAATTTCCCGTGGGGGGAAAAAGTGTGGGGTTTTGCGGGGTTTGCTGCGTTAAATGACAGCAATCAGGGTTGTGCGGGGGGGTTTTTGCGCATTCACTGACCAGTAATCAGTCGGGGTCCCGGGGGTTGCGGGTTTTGGGGGTTTTCCCCTGCAGCAACCCAGTGGGACGTGTGCGGTGGGGGGTTTTGTTTGCTTTCCCACTGCCCAGTAATCAGCGATGTTTTGCGGTTTTGGGGGTTTGCTGAAATTCACTGCCCAAGAAATCAGTCGAGGGGTGTGGTGCGGGGTTTGCTGCTTTCCCTTCCTGACAGAAATAGGGGACATTTTGCGGGGGGGGTTTTGCTGGTTCACTGACAGCGACCCGTGGGTGTGCGGTGCGGGGTTTGTTTGCGTTCACTGACATTTGATAAAGGGTCCTGCGCAGAGAGAGGGGTCTTGTGCAGCCCAGGGTAAACACAAAAGAAAAAGCTTTTTAAGTTTTTTTTTGCAGTTTTTTAGGGGGCCCAGAGGTGTAATAATCTGCAGGATTTTTCACTTTTTAAACTATGTGGGGGAGAGGACAGAGAAAAAATCACCCATTTTCCCGGTCCGGGGAATTTCAAATGCCATTTTTGTTAAAAAAGTATGGAGAGAGAACAAGAAATGTACATATACACTATGGAGTTACACTGAATTTTCACTTCCAATGATTCCTTAGTCGTTGACAGCTGAGAATCTCTCTCTCCTCCTCCCCCCGCTCACACAGAATGAATTCTCACGTGCACACTTTGGGGTGTGTCTGCAGAGAGAGATGATACTTCCTGTTGGGAGGAGAAACCCCCACCCTCCATTTCATAAGCTCTCCCTAGCAACCAGTATAAACGGCTGCCAAATGATGAAATGATAAAGCCCCTTTAAGAACTGGGGCAATATTGACTTTGAGGAACAGAACATACTTTTCTTCCTCTTTGTATTTTATCAGTCACTTTCTCAATTTTCAATTGCCTTTGTTTATCTCAAGTTGTACTTTAGGTAGGTGTGCTTCACTTCTATTGTTTTTATTCTGATGTGATTTCTAACATCTGCAGAACAAAACTGCAGCGACTATATATATATAGAGTTTTTTTTTATATTCCATCCGCTGTCCACTTGCCTAAGCAATATAAGGCTATGTCTACACAGTAGGCAAAAACGATCGTATTTTCGGCAGTTTTAGAATTCTAAAACCACTGAAAATCCCATCATTTTGCATGCCCATAGACTTTAAAGGGGTTGTCTCGCTACAAAGAATAGCTTTCAAAATGTAGGGAACACTAAATGAGGACGTTTTCCAAATATATTGCGTTGTTCATCTTTTTTTGTTAAGGAGCTAAAGTGATTTTATCACCTTCTGAGGGCTCTCAGGTTTCCCAACTGACCGACCTGTGTATCCTTATCTCCTGCTGTTTGTTCTATCTGATAGCAAGGAGTGACTTCATCACAGGCAGGGTGAAAGCTTGTGTGTTGTCTGATCTTTCAGTCAAAAGACTAATTACTCTACTGTTTACATTAAGTCTGAATACACGGAGCTCATCTGCTAATTACAGACAGCTTGACCAGGAAGTGACAGAGCCAAGCAGCATTATTTCATTCATGCATCCTATGAAACTTTGAGATAAGACAACCCCTACACAGGTAATTTTTTTCCGATCATTTTCTGGCGCCAGCAAATTTAGGAACATGTTCTTAAATATGCCGGCGTCTTGCCATCAGTTTCTCATACAATCAACTGTATGGGCCGACTGCAAAAAAACGAGAAACAACCACGATTATTAACAAAACTGTGACAAAATCTGCGGTCGTGCATCAGACAAAAACCGGTCGACTTCGGGATGTTTTTTGTCCAATGTTGTGTGGATCCAGCCTAACACAACTTGCCCCTGTCACATACTAAGCAGACTCTGCTCCTGGGTCTGCACCATCTTTCCACAGCTTGAAAGGGGTAGAAGTCCTCATTAGGGACAGGCGCCATGTTGATGTGTGCAGATTTATACACCCCAAGTTGCTCATTTACCATGAGTCTTTATGAATGCATTTAGAATTCAGTGAAGCAACTAACGGTGTATAAGACTCCACACACCCAGATGGGGCCTCTGCCTAATGGGGAACATTACCCTTTTTGAGCTACGTCTAAAGCCTCTCACCTAACCAGTGCAATGCACATCCCCAAACAGCTGTATGCAGCTGAATCTCTGGTTGGCTCAGATCCCATTCACATTGCAAGGGTCAGTGAGTCGGATGTGATTTGAGGAACGCTACATCCAACACGTGGCACTGCAGAATCATAGCTCTGGCGTAAATAAGTTAAAAATCATAGGCCACGCATTCTTATTTTGTTTACACATTTCTACTGATACTCGTCTTGGTGTCTTCTTGGAACAGCTCTTCCCTCTCTGGAAAAATATCAGAACAAAAATTATTTTATTCTAAAACATAATTATAACATATGTATCTCTATCTACAGTAAGGAAATTCTAAAATTGGTCTGACTGCTGAGCATCATCTCACTACTGTGTTGCAAAGATACACCATGCCATCATACACATGCTTCAGAGATATACTGTGCTGCCATATATTCTTCCAGAGATAGATTGTTATATTTTGTGCACATGACCTTGAGCAACACCTAACCTCTGCTGACCTCTGGCCAAATCTCCAACCCCACACTTCCCCACCCAATAACAACACTGAGACACGGATTGGATGAATCGGCCACAGCAGCCATTTTATTAACAAACAAGTAACATAAATAACCATATACAAATGGGTATCACTTCCGCATACCCATCCATCCTAAAACCACACCCCCAAACATTCCGGCACATACCGGAACCCATGAAGAGGACCAATTGGGGGTGAGGTCCTTGGAGCTACGATAATCCTACCAAGGTCTGGCGAAAACTTGTCACCCCTTTTCTTTGTCGATAACCCCCAGCCGTCACCCCCGGCTTCAAGGGCACCAAAAGCCACCTCAGGTGCCTAACCACTCTTTACCAGGTCCCTGTGGAGCCCCCACTTTCGCCAGACCGGTCCATCAAAATTGGGAGCCAAGCAGAATCCGACTCCCCCACTAATATTCACCGACTCCAAGGACCCCATCCCGCTCCTGCCACTGTGACAATCAACAACACCAACTCGTGACCAAACCGCAAATGAACAGAACCCCAACCGGACACCTTAAGCCAACATCCACTCCAAGGGAAGGGAGGGTGGTACTTCACATAACCCCTCTCCTACTTATGCCGGAGCCAGCGCGCCGGGTCATGTGGGGCCTCCCATTAAGGCTGCGCCCCCATGTCCAGCCCCGGTCTATATAATGCACAAGACCCCAAAATGAATCCAGATTAAGATACACCCTGAAATTTAATTCAGAGCCCAAAAAAGACTCCAAAATAAAATTAAACCCCAGACCAGAACCAAAATAAACAGAAATCACACCAGACCCCTAAACAATTCAGACCCCAGACTTACCGCTTTATTTTCAATGCAGGGATTTTTTGACTTGCACTTCAGATGCCTACATGCTGTCGTTAGCACATGAGGAGGACCTGTTATGTTAGTAGAAATAGTGCTTTTTTTGGGGCAGGATATCAGAGACACATCCCCTGCTGTGACTTCATCTTTGATAGCCGGAATTGAAGAAGGTGGTGGGCTCTGTGTCCTAGCCAGGACAGTGAAACTTCTCCCCCTGACACACTGCACTGCTTACTATGCACACTCAGCCTTCTGAGCATGCACACTAATCTTAATAGATTTTCAATCATAAGTTGAAATGAAAACTGATGAAACCAAATAGACAGCTCTGTTTGAGTCCACTAATTTCCATGACAGTTTTTGATATTTTTCGTGTAAAGAATAGCACAACATACTATGCTATTTTTAATGGAAAAATAACAGAAACTTAAAGGGGCTGTCTCACTACAATGATTGGGTTTTAATTAAAAGATATTTAAAAAAAAACAAACAGCTTTGCAATATATGTTCATTACAAATGACCTACTGATTTTGAGTTATCCCTGTTAGTAGTAGTGCATCAGCTCCTGAAATCACTATAGCAGCGACCTGTTGATTTTATCTCACTGGCTGTCAGTGCTGATGACTCATCTGTTTCTGAATACAGGTCAGAGCACAGAGCCCCTCCTGCACAGTATACTTCTGTAGGGAAGGGAGGGCTCTGGCTTTTGTGTCTGTGTGGATTAACCCTGTGTGCGCCTGCTCCCTCCTGCTCTCTACACAGATTGAGGAGACCAGAGATGAGGCTGATCTGTGGTCAGTAGATGTGACAGCAGGGAAGTGTGTTACTATAATCATGATGTGTCTGTGGAGCTTTGATTATACTAATAGAACAGATATGGGGGGCATGTGAACGGTTCATATCCCTCCCTGCTCTGCTGTATTAGTGACACATTGTGATTATAGTAACTCACTTCACAGCTGCCCTGTGTCTGTTCTGACAGGGTTTGTTTGTTGTTGCTTGAGATGTCCGTGGAGATTTGTATGCTAAGCAGGGGGTATAGGAACACTTGCATCCCCCCTGCTCTGCTATTAGCATACACAGCTTCACAGACCTCTGTCTCCATAGCCACTCCTAGATCAGCCCTCTCCCTGCTGTCTCCTGACTCTGTGAAGCTGACAGTGCAGCTTATCTAGCAGTGAGCAGCCTGCAGCAGACCTAGGCCGGCACACACAGGGTTAACTCTGGCAGCAAACCCCCTCTCCCTCACCCTGCTGTATAGAAGTTACTGCAGTTGGAGGAGAAGAGCTTTCTGTTTACTGAGGGGAAGGGGGGAGGGGGAGGAGAGGAGGCAGACAAGAAGCACGCCCCTGAATTCAAAAATCCTTTGCTGTCAGACACATTGAAGTGGGCTGAAAGCCTGTAATGAGACAACTCCTTTAAGTGGTAAGGAAGTTAAGGCAACTAAGGTAAAAGAAAAAAAAACTATACTCCTTGTAGACACAGTTATTTTGTGGCATGATGATTTTGTTTTCCATTTATCAGCATCACTGTGATATGGGAGTCTAAAATATCCCCCAGCTTTGTTTGTGCAGTGTCCAAATGATAAATTAACTCAAAAGTATACGTGCACATACATCATCGAAAGAACAAGAGACATATCCCACAATGTCGGTGTATCCTTCCTCCTTTATCGAAATCAGTTTTATAAAATTTGAGTAATCTATGCAATACAGATACATTTCTATTGGCTAATACCTTTTTAGTCATCTTAGTTAGTAACACCTCTTTGATAATTATTCATGTATTATAACAATCACCTCATTAATAATCATTAATAAGCACCTTTACTGGTCAGTACTAAAATCACACCTCTAATTCTGCTGATTATTCTAAAATATTCGTGAACGCTACTTAGCGCATATGACGTAGTGATTCTGTGATAATCTAAAAGGTCAGCGTTTCTACTGCGCATGTCAGAACAACAAAACTATTGGAAAAAAGCTACTAACCTCTGTCCTATCTCTAGCCTCGCGGTGTCCTTGGTGAACCAAGATATAAGCCATTATTTACACTTTGTGGGAGTCTGTGTCTGAAATTCTCTCAGATGATAGAAGGACACAAGCGTTCATGGAAGGATACTGATCATTGGAAATTGTTAAACTTTTAACCTTGTATTAAAGAACTTTAGAATTTATTAATTTCCATATCAATTGCTTTAGGAGAAACATTACTTTTCAATCTTCCTCTCCATGTGGTTGTGAAGAGTCTTTCAAGTGCACATAATAGATTAAAAATTCATCATCTCTTTACGGAAATGCAACCCCCCCCAAAACAATGAAAAAAATGTAGATTACACAATTTTTTTTCACAATTTCATTTTACAGATTCCACTAAGCAGTATAAATTACATATTAACTCTCAGGTTGATGCTTTTCTACAATAAAAAACATTTTAAAAGAAATTAATCAACTGTAAAAGAAAAAAAATAATCTGTGACCCATACATTTTTCTTTTTCTTTATCGATGGTGCTATTGAAGGCATGTTGGTTGAGATGGATTTTAATTTCTTTCATATTTGCATTCGTCTTTCTAATCACTTTTTAAACCATTTAAACCAATTTTTGGAAGGTGGAAGGAGCAATTCTGAAATTGTTTTTTATTAGGTGTACACAGTAATTACATACTAAACACTAAAGTGGTTTTCTCACCACAGCCAGCTTTAAACATGTTGGAAAAGACAAAAAAATCAGTACCAAATACACTGTCTTTCTGATTTTGTCTTGTTTAGGAGCTAGAATAGATCTTATACCCTGCCTGTGTACACAAGTTTCTCTAGGTTACCAACCATCTTTCTTTGCTCTCATTGCTCGAGCTTCCCTGTCTAGCCATAGTGAAGTTACTCCCCGCGTGTGTTTTCAGTAAAACAGGAGCTTGTTTATCTATGTTACTGACACACTTTAACCCTTTAGAG
This sequence comes from Phyllomedusa bahiana, assembly GCA_025379985.1. Classification (NCBI taxonomy): domain Eukaryota; kingdom Metazoa; phylum Chordata; class Amphibia; order Anura; family Hylidae; genus Phyllomedusa; species Phyllomedusa bahiana. Next base: position 78,045 of record JAODAL010012508.1, on the reverse strand, counting down.
CTCTGTAGCCTTCTGCCTTACTGTTTACAGCAAGAAGTAGCAGAGCTGATATGTCAATCACTTCTCTAGACTGGCCCACAGCCTAACCAGGAAGTGGCAGCTTGAAACTGGCTGTGGAAGAGCAGGCTCTAGGAAACAGCATGGTGAGAACACCCCATTACACCGATACAAACTCTGTCAATTGTAAACACAAGGGAAGAGAGCTAGACTCCAGCACCACCTATTGGAAGCAGTATTGCTTAAAGTTACATCCGAAAGACCAAAGTAAATGGCTTAGCTCAGACATTAGAGCTAAGCCACTTACTTTACACTCCTAGTCATGTTTCAAGGGTCTTTAGTGGGTCAGATGTGACTTTAGGAAATGCTGCTTCCAATAGCTGGTGCTGGAGTCCTAGCTCTTTTCCCTTGAGCTTATACAAATATATTTAAATTAGAGCACTCATGGATTGTAAGTCTCCACACACCTCTATGGTGTCTCTCCCTAAAGAGTACCCTTACCAATTTTGAGCTGGGTCTCCATAGACCATAAATACCAAATACACTGTTCTGTCAGGGCAAATTCCTGATGTACTACTCTGCATGTGGGCTGCCTGACATGGCCACACTAGTAAAAATTAAAACCCTGCTGCATAATTGAGTCATTGACTCCATAGCCAGTTTCAGTGACAGTTCTCAGCAGAACTCTCATTTCTTCTGTGTGGGGCCAAGTTTAATATAGGAAATGCCAAACCACAGCTAATAATGATGTGCATGGACACTATGGATCCAGAGCCCACAGAAGCCCACAGGATTCATACAGATGATTATTAGCCCTGGTGAGTCACTTATACCCCCTTGTCATTCCCAGTAGTCAGTCCCTGCCGGAGTCAACGTAGGGGTTGGTATGACTCCTGTAGGCACTGCAGCCCCTGCAGGAGTCAATGTAAGGGTTTGCCTGAATCCTGTGGGCACTGCAGCCCCTGCAGGAGTCAATGGAAGGGCTTGCACGAATCCTGTGGGCACTGCAGCCCCTACAGGAGTCAATGGAGGCTGGCATGAATCATGTGGGCATTGTAATCAGCCACTGCAGGAGTCAAATGATTCCAAGAAGCTATGGTGATGTGTATCCCAATTATTCATAATCTTACTCAGCTGGAAAAAAGTCACCACCACTCAAGTCTAAGGAAAAGTAAAAATGGTTATTGGATGCGAAATGCGCTATATGCAAATTTAAGAAATAGGTGATTTTAACATTACTAAGACATAACAAATAGGGCTTGCACGAATCCTGTGGGCACTGCAGCCCCTACAGGAGTCAATGGAGGCTGGCATGAATCATGTGGGCACTGCAGCCCCTGCAGGAGTCAATGTAAGGGCTTGCATGAATCCTGTGGGCACTGCAGCCCCTGCAGGAGTCAATGGAGGCTGGCATGAATCATGTGGGCACTGCAGCCCCTGCAGGAGTCAATGGAAGGGCTTGCACGAATCCTGTGGGCACTGCAGCCCCTACAGGAGTCAATGGAGGCTGGCATGAATCATGTGGGCACTGCAGCCCCTGCAGGAGTCAATGGAAGGGCTTGCACGAATCCTGTGGGCACTGCAGCCCCTACAGGAGTCAATGGAGGCTGGCATGAATCATGTGGGCATTGATAATCAGCCACTGCAGGAGTCAATGGAAGGGCCTGTGGGCACTGCAGCCCCTGCAGGAGTCAATGGAAGGGCTTGCATGAATCCTGTGGGCACTGCAGCCCCTGCAGGAGTCAATGGAGGCTGGCATGAATCATGTGGGCATTGATAATCAGCCACTGCAGGAGTCAAATGATTCCCACAGAAGTCTATGGTGATTGTGTATCCCAAAATTATTCCATTATAATCTATACTTCAGCCTGGAAAAAAGTCACCCTCACTCAAGTCTATAGGTAAAAGTAAAAAATAGTTATTGGATGCAGAAAATGGCGCTATAGTGCAAATTTAAGAAATAGAGAATGTATTTTTTAACATTACTAAGACATAACAAAAACCCTCCATATTTGGTGTCACCAGAATCGTACCGACCTGTAGAATACAAATAACGCATCCCTTATACCAAAGAGGGAAGGCCACAAAAGAAAACCCCACAAAAATAATATGTTTGTCTTTTTTCACATTTCACCCTGCTTATAAAGTTCCTCTTGATAAGTCTTTACATGTCTATGTAGATGGAAAAAAATTAAAAAGTAATGCTCTTGGAAGGTGGGGAGGAGTAGTATTTGCACAAACAAATTATGACCAGTTGTCAGGAAGGGGTTAATGATGTTGACCATGGAGGATAATAAATAATGTCTAAATGAATAAATGATAAATAATGATTTTCTGTTTACCTATCTTTATTGTTTTGTATTATAAAATAGGAAAAGGCGGGTGTTTTGTATTATTAACTATTTACAGATCTTTGTACATATATTTTTAACAATTTCTTTTTACTCAGTCCCCCTTGGGTAATTGATCACTAGGGTTCGCAATCACTTGCTAATGTATTGCAGACTAGCATACAATCATGAATCAGTATTACACCCTGCCTGAGGCAATCAGTAAGGTGGAAGTCCTGGGAACTTAACTTGGGTCCTCAGCTGCCATGACAACCATTCTGCACCCTGTGATCATGTGGTGGGGGGCAAATTTATTCTTGTGCCTGACACCGTGATTAGATGTTTCTGTGCTCCACTTTCCACTTTATTGTTGTGTTATTGGTGTATTTTACACATTTTAGGGAGTGGTGAATGGTGCACCACTATATTTCTGTGATAATGGTGAATGGTAGTTATATTGTGGGTTTTTGGTCCTAGTCCAGCCCTGGTTTTGTCACTGTACCATTCACAAAGTGTCTGTATTGTCTAGACACACCTGCCCACAATGTAATACCACCACCACCAATGTGTCATCTGTGGCTGATGCATAGCACTCTCCTTGATGTCTCCAGCCTTGTTGGCGGCCATCATTTCTGCTCAGAGTGAATTAGGTTTTAGCACTGAACCGCACTGAGGACCATCAGTCCCTCATGTAGCATAGATGCTCCTTGGCCATGCAAGACGATGATGCATGTTCCTGGTGTGTGGTCAGGTACCCTTGCTGGTTGTCTAGCATGCAAACGCTATGGTCGAATGGTCTGACGTGACACTTGCTTGCCTCTCACCTCCCTTAAACATGCCTGGAGTTGTGGCATTCATCATCAGGTTCCGCAGGGCTTTGTTTACAATGAAGTGGTCATCAAAGTGTGATGGAGCCAAAGGACGTCTCCTTTACCTTTCTGTGAGTCTTCTATTAATATTATTTATTTTTGAGCGCCCTTGGTTCCAGAGCGCTGTACATTCAGGTTTCATACATAACATAGGTCAAACAAGTACAAAGGTGACAAATTACTAACTAACAACTGGTACAGAAGGAGAGAGGTCCCTGCCCGTGAGACAGAAGGTCTCTCTGTATCTCTGACACAACCTGCTGATGACACCCTGTGACACTCCTGTGTTCATCCTGAAATTTCAGGCACAAGCCAAATATCTTTTGTGTGTAGTGTATTTGCATAAATTATTTTTCTATTGACAGAGTTGTGCAAGGGCTTGTTTTTTTGCGGAAAGCTATTTTTCATTAATACCATTTTGGTATTTATTATTACTGTCATGAAATAAAAAGTGATCAGAAATACATGTATATGATTTTTATTGTGTGTATTGTTTACAAAATAAAAACTGAAGTTATTTAGTTTTTACAAATTTTTTCCACTGTTTAACTTTAAAAAAAAAAAAATGTAACTCCTAATTTACAATGCAACTGCTTGCCTGCTGTCATAATACTCTGCAATGTTTCCATAATGCAGTGCCTATTAGTGCAAAGCTATTAGATGAAGTGGTCAACAGTTGTCATGAAAGAAAACGGAAGCCCACAATCACCTCAAAGACAGGTAGGGGTGCTGGGATGAAAAAAGGAAGCCCACTCTCTGTGCCTAACCATTTAGATGCTACAGTCTCTGTTGACCACTGCATCTAAGGTTATCTCAGATACTGGCCATTGGAGCGTTATGTCAGCTGCAATATACAGGCATGGCCTCAGCTTTGGAGCCTGAGTTGTCATTGTATTGTACATGTACTGCAGACTGACCGAACTTCTTGACGGCCACAGCAAATTTAAAGAGCATGTCGACCAGAGCATCACTAGGCATTTTATCCGGAGTGTGTGCCCAGGATAAAACTGCTGTTGCCCGAATCTGGCTTCTGGGCCGCTGCCTTGGGCCCAGAGCACCGACGATCTTTCCAATTCTTTTCAACCCTCCCCATGGAGTAATCCAGTGGGTCACAAACAGGCTTGGGGACTATTGAAGTATATGTTACAGGGTGTAGTCACAGGGCAGGAATTTGGAGTTGTTCAACCAGGGAATGGGCAGAGGTTAGCATTATTTTTTACACCAATGTTTTTGGACTTGATCTGGACCCATTCAACTTATGGGTGTCCAAAATGGATGAATGGCCTGAGCTTGCTGGACACGCCATACAAGTTTTAGCCTGCCCGGCAGCTAGCGTTATCTCAGAATGCTCCTTCAGCACAGTTGGCAGGATGATAACTGACAAACGTATCCGTCTTTCCTCTGACAATGTGGATCGGTTGACATTTATGAAAATCAAGCGTGGATGAGCGTGATGTGAGTAGGAGCCTGAACAGCGGGGCAGCTGTGGATATTGTGTTTTTAGACTTTGCAAAGGGGTTTGACACTATCCCTCATAAGCGTTTGTTGGGTAAATTAGAATCCATTGGGTTAGAGATAACAGTGTCTAATTTGATTAAAAACTGGCTATCGGATCGTACTCAGAGAGTGGTGGTAAATGACTCCTACTCTCAGTGGTGTGCCCCAGGGCTCAGTATTTGGTCCTCTTATTTAATGTATTTATTAATGGAGGAGATCAATAGCACGGTTTCTATTTTTGCAGATGATGCCAAGCTAAGCACGGTAGTGTAATCAATGGAAGATGCTCATAAATTGCAAGCAGAACTGGAAACACAGTGTTTGGGCATCCACTTGGCACATGAGGTTCAATGTGGATAAATGTAAGGTTCTGCATCTGGGAAGAAATAATCTGCAGCATCATATGTCCTAGGGGGAGAAGAACTTGGAGAATCGCTTGTGGAGAAAGATCTGGGCGTTCTTGTAGATCATAGACTACAGAACAGCATGCAATGTCAATCAGCTGCCTCTAAGGCAAGTAAGATATTGGCGTGTATTAAAAGAGGCATGGATTCGCGGGACAATGATGTACTTCTACTGCTGTATAAAGCATTGATGCGACCTCATTTAGAATATACTGTTCAGTTCTGGGCCCCAGTTTATAGAAAAGATGTAATGGAGCTAGAGAGAGTGCAAAGACGAGCAACCAAACTTAGAAGGGGAAAGGAGAGGTTAGTAGAATTGAACTTGTTTAGGTCTTGAGAAAAGACAGCTTCGGGGGGACATGATTAATTTATATAAATATTTAAATGGTCCCAACAAAAGTATGGGGAAAAATTATTTCAAGTGAAGCCACCTCAAAAGACAAGGGGACATTCCCTTGAGCTAGAGAAAAAAAGGATTCAATCTCCAGAGGAGAAGAGCGTTCTTCACTGTAAGAACTGTGAATCTGTGGAATAGCCGCCTGAGGAGCTGGGAACAGCAGGAACTGTAGAGCGTTTCAAGAAAGGCTTAGATACCTACCTGGAACTAAAGAACATTAATGTGTATGTAGCCATGTAAAATTCTGGATCTGGCTGGTGGAGGCTTTGGGGTCAGATAGGGTCTCCACTGGAGCAGATTGGTTCTTGCCTTGTGGTTCCAGGGCATTAACCAGTGGGGAGGCTGGGCTTAAAATCCTGGTTTCCCTCCCTTCACCCACATTTTCCCCACCCTTGGTTGAACGTGATGGACACATGTCTTTTTTTCAACCGTACTATGTAACTATGTGGATCTCTGAAGATTTTGTTTTCCCGGTTGCCGATGTCACCGACTAGTAAACTGTAGTGCGTCTTCTTGAAAATGTGAAATACACATTCTATCAGTCATCTATTAACATCAGTCAGTCTGCAGTAAGTCTTCTATTAACCGTTTCAGGCCCCATACAGCCAAATCAAATGGGGCCCCCACCCATTACTACTTCCTATTTTTTTAAAAAATATTTGTGGGCCCCTTTCCGATTAGGGCCAGCGACAGGAGTACTGCATGTACTGCCCTGTTGACACCCCTGGTGGTAGCAGCCACAACGGGGCCCTGCATCCTGAGGTGTCCCAAAAGCCCTTTTGACACATAACATGACACCGGCATTGGAACTGGCACATGGTAACTGGCACTGGTGCCAATAGGGCCGTACTCCTGTCAGGGGCGATAATCAAAGGAGTCCAGTGATATGTTAAAAAACAGGAACTAGTAATGGGTTTGGACCCCATTTGGGATGTTCTTGCTGCCACCACATATATGACGTTCTTGTTCTCCTGGTGCAAAAAGTGATAGGGGGCGCCTGCCAGTTACCATGTGCCATTTCTAATACCGGTGTCTTCTTACAGGTCAAAGGGACCCCATAGCAGCTGTTACTGCTGTACCTGCTATAGCTATGCTGTCCTCATCTTTACAGTTAGCCATTGAAAGGAATGAATTATTTTAGCCTGTGATTTTTTTTCTGTGACTCTTAGAGCCAAATTGTCTTCACTAAGCTGTTCCACGTATCCAGTTTACTCTTATGGAAGGTAATTGCGGCTTCTCCTCACCTGGGTTAGTCTAAAAATTAACCTGAAAATCATCATCTCCAATTGACTTTAATGGGGTTCAGCGTTTGGTCCCAATTTCCAAAAATTCGGGGTTCAGTGCGATCTCGAATTTTTTATTGCTTGCTCATCTCTATCTATGTGTAATACGCATAAAACTAGAGAAAGGAATATACTTTTGTCTCTCTGTAAAATATGTGCTGCAGCTCACAATGTGGTGTGACAAATGCTGTGTGAATCCAGCCCTATTGGGCAAAACGTAGCAGAGGGTGCGAGCTCTGGATGGTTTAGGACACAAGCAATGCCCCAGTAGTTAAAGAAATCATTTTGTTCTGTTTTTCTTCTCCTATGATCTAACTGAAAACGGTAAGCTAAAGCCGAATATAAATTAATCCATATTCAGCCACTGAAGGTAATGAGGCAGATTTATTTATATGGTCTTAAATTTAGACAATTGGGGCGACATGCATGAGAATGCCAAATTTAATGTACATAATAATGGCATAGAATGCGCCTGATTTATGAACCCGCTCTACAGCTTATTCTAGCGCTAGGGCGACAGTTCGGGCACTTTCAAAGTGGTATACCTGTTCCAGCTGTAATGCGCCTAGAAGTGCCATAGCAAAGCTATAAATATGTAGCTTCGCTACGGTTCTAGTGCGCCTCACCCGCTCCCAAGAATGGTGTGCGGGAGATCTAAAAATGTATGAACGAGGCTGCGCTGAATATCAAGCTGAAAAGACGACAGATATCTGGTGCAGCCCCGTTCATACATGTCGCCCTTGGTTCATGCTGCGTGATAAATTTGGTGCATCTTTAGATACTCCTGTGTAACCTAAAGCCACCTTTTGGTTGGCTCACTTTGATCAACTTTTGAGCCAAAATTTTAAAGCAATTTGACATATTTAAAGCAATATTACTTTCTGAGAAGTCGTAGCTTCATTATCTCCAAGCTAAGCCTTCTCACCGCCAACCACCAAAATGTCTCAAATATACAAATATATTTGTATACATACCTTTTAGACAGTATAATCAGAATATTTTACATTGTGATTTATTAGCAATTGTGACATGTCTTAGTATATACTAATATTCCCCAAATAATAATAATCTTTATTAGAACTCTCCTCTGTTATTCCTCCAGTAAATGTATAAATAAAATTGTACAACTATTACTATTCCATTTATCTATAGACTTAGGGGGACATATATGAATAGGGCTGCGATACAAGTCTGGCGTATTTTCAGCCCGACATCAAGCGCAGCCCTGTTCACATTATTGAAAAGCCTCCCGAATGCCAATATCAAGTGCATTACAGGGCACAAGCGGCACTCTAATGCACCTGATTTTGGTGGGCATGCGGGAGGAAGGGCGTTCTAGAACCGTACGAAGCTATAGATTTAGAGATTTGCTACTGCATTTCTAGGCGCATTACTGCTGGAACAGGTAGAGCACTTTCAAAGTGGTTTACCTGAGCCAGAAATGTCGTGTTAGCGCTAGAATGCGACTGATTTATGACCCGCTGTAGAGCAAGTTCATAAATCAGACGCATTCTATGCTATTAAAATGCGCATGAAGTTTGGCGTTTAAACACCAAATTTCATGCATGTGGCCCTTAATCCCCACAATTGGATACTGTTAACCCCTTCCCGACATTGGACGTATGCATACGTCCTGGCGATTGTGTGCGCTTGTGGGCGAGCTCCGCATGATCACGACATGGGACCAGTGGTATATTACCGCTGGCCTCATCACCCAAGGCTGGAGTGAGCTCCGCCCGCGGGTGATTATCCCCTTAACTCCGAAGATCAATTAAGATCGTCGGAACTAAGTGGCAGGGAGGAGGAGGTAGCCCCTTCTGCCTGCTCCTCGGCGCGCTGCTGCACGTTAGTGCGGCAACGATCACTTACCAGCCAGGTCCGGGAACTGAAGATCAATTCCCGGAGCCGTCTGTGACGTCATGATGCCAACAATGCATTGTAGGCATTGTGACTGACAGTTGTCATGGCGACCAGTACACAGCAGCAATACTGTGTACTGGCCTGCCTTATAACAATAATCTGAAGATTTTATATCACTGTAATCATATTGACCTGCTGAGTAAAGGTAGCATGTAATTTATACCGCACGGTGACCGCTGTAAAAAATAAAAATAAAAAACACTACGAGGATTGCTGTATTTTGTTCAAATTGCCTCACAAAAACCTTAATAAAAAGTGATCAAAGCTTTCATATGCCCCCCATAATGGTACAAATAAAAAGGTAAACTCACCCGGAAAAAACAAGCCCATAATCAGCTCCGTATACAGAAAAATAAAAAAGCTATGGTTGTCAAAATAGGATAACATAATAACGCAATTTTTTATAGACCTATTTTTATTGTGTCGAAGAAGTAATAAAACATAAACTATATAAAAGCTATATCACTGTAATTGTACCGAACCCCATAGTAAAGTTATCCAGTCATTTACACGGCGAACATTGCAAAAATGAAGCCCAAAAAACAATGACGGAACTGCATCCCCCCACCCATTTTCATGGCCCAATGCTAAAAAAACTATGGAACACCTGTGCGCCCAAAATGCACAGTACACCCTTAGATGAGATCCATGAGGTGTGTTGAATCCAAAATGGGGCGACTTCTGGAAGGTTTCACCTGTTCTAGTACTTTTGGGGCTTTGCAAATGCGACATGGCCCCACCAAAATCTGTGTTCCAAAAGCCAAATAGCGCTCCCTCCCTTGTACCCCCTGCCATGCACCCAAACAGCAGTTTACACCCACATGTAGAGTATTGCCGAACTTGGAAGAAATTGCGTGACAAGTTTGGGTGCTTTTTTTTCCAGGATTCCTTGTAAAATGAAACATTTTTAGCTAAAATTGCAGAGTGTTGGAATTTTTTTTTTTCATTTTCCCAACCTAGTGCTAAAAAAATTCTGTGAAACACCTGTGGAGTCAATATACTCACTAGATATATTCCTTAAAGGGAGTAATTTCCAATATGGGGTCCTTTTAGGGGTGTTTATTAAATTTTAGCACCTTAGGGCGTCTGCAAACCTGAAATGGCGCCTAAGTAAAATCGTAATGAAAATGAGGCCCCAGAGTCCGGTAGGTGCTCCTCCTACTCTGGGACTTGTGGTTGAGCCAAATCGCGCACTAGACCCACATTTGGGATATCTCTGAAAACGACAGAATCTGGGGAATCACTATTAAGTTGCATTTCCCTGATCACATCTACTGTGTTATTGTGAATAATGGATGAAAATGGAAAATCTGGATAAAAGTGACATTTTGAAATTTCACCTTCACTTTGCTTTAATTCCTGTGAAACACCTAATGGGTTAATAAACTTCCTAAATGCTGTTTTGAATACTATAAGGGGTGTAGTTTCTTAGATGAAGTAATTTATTGGGGTATCTAACATACAGGCCAATCAAAATCACGTTAGAACTGGACTGGTCCCTAAAACAAAGTATATTGCAAATTGTCTTGAAAATTTGAAAATTACTACTAAATTTCTAAGCCCCCAAATGTCGTTAAAAAAAATACATTTAAAAAAATTATGCCAAACTACAGCAGACATATGGTAGATGCTAGTTATAAACTATTTTGAGTGGAATAACTATCTGTCTTACATGTGGAAATTTTTGAAGTTTGAAAATGGTAAATTTTTCACGATACTTTGATATTTTTCACAAATAAACAAGGACTTTTTGGACCAAAATTTGGTATTTTAAAGCACAATGTGTCACGAGTAAACAATCTCTGAATCACATGGATAGGTTAAAGTGTCAAAAAGTTATTCTCACATAAAGTGGCACATGACAGATTTAAAAAATAGGGCTCTGTCAGGGAGGCCAAAACTGGCTCCGGAGTTAAGGGGTTAACAAGTATTGGCTTCATTCACATGCTTTTTTTTCCCTTTTTCTGTTATTTTAGGTGTTTTTTTTTTTACATTCACATTGTTCACATTATTTTTCACATTATTCGCATTTTTTATTGTTGTCCTTTTTTCCCTATAAATAAATCCATGGAAAAACACCTAAAAAGCAAAAACTAGAAAATGCTGCATTTTGTAAAAACAAATTAGATGCATACAAAGAAAACCACACCAAAAGTAAGCAAAAAAGCCAGAAAAAATGCAATGCATTACATGTCCACTACTATATTACAGTTAACATCTGGCTGCAAAGATATTGTTTTTTTCTCATTGTTGAATAAAACTGGAACACCATCTCGGAAAAATCTAGAAAAACAAAAAAGCCAAGAAAAATGGCTTGTGAAGGAGGTCATAGAACTTTTAACAAAAAACTGGGACTATTTGACAGTCATTGAACTGCAGAATTTTCTGCTACTGAAAGTTTGTTCTATACATCTCAATAAACTTGGTTTTGCAGCATATGCATGGATTTCTGCAAAACAGAAATCAGAGGAATGGGACAACTACCAAATTCTCATCAATGAGCGTGCTGCAAAGGAAGCTTGGCTCAGTCATAAAGAGAACACACTTAATTATAATAAAATGGAAAAAAAAAGTTTCTAAAATCATTTTTGTTAATGTCCAACTTACCTGATGTTGTCGAGGCATCCACTGTCTGGTTTCATTATGGCAGTATGATGAAACATTTTAAATAGGGCAATTCCAAGAAAAATTACATTAAGCTAAAAAGCAAAGAAACATAATTAAAGTTAATACAAAATCTTCAAATGCAGGATATAGACAAAATTCTGCCAATATAGTGTGAAATAGGACAGTGACTTTCGAGTAAGACTATATAGACTTTTTGTAGTACTACTGATGGATTTCAACGATTGTGCCACAGCTGTAGTCTAAAGCGATACATTGAAATGTTTGCACAGGGCCATCTTTTCCATTGGGCACACTAGGCAGTTGCCCGGGGACCCCACAAGTATAGGGGCCCCAAGTGGTGAATGTATGTCCCAGGAATACAAGAAACATACTCTGGACCCCTTGGTTGGCTTTTCTTTAACTGTCTGTGTGTTTTTAGGATGTGCAAACAGTTAAAAACCATGGTGAAGAAGGGAGCCAAAGGCTCCCTGCCCTGCAAATTAGTCTTGTAGGCTGCCGGTGCCCAGACATAAGTGACGCGGTAATATGGGTGTGCTTGGTGGCGGTGGTGGGGGGAAAACATGACATGGCCAAGTGTGATGTCATTTATTTGGCAGGGCCCACTGCAGTGCTATGCCCAGGGGCCCATAATTCTGTTAAGACGGCTCTGTGTTTGCAGTCATGTAGAGTGGAGCTGTCACAATAGTTAATCAATAACTCTAAAAAGGGTGCGTTCACACACGGTTTTTTAAACGGCTTTTATTGCTGTGCATTTCTGAAAAAAACACGCAAAAAACGCACTGTGTGAAAGCACCCAAAAAGTCTATGTGTAGCAGAAGTAACAGAAGTCATTTAGGGTTCAGTACCAGTTTATTACTAAAACTTTACTATAGCTTTAAAGATTAAAATCATCTAATGGTGCTTTCACACAGTGCGTTTTTGGTGCATTTTTTTTTTTGCAGAAATGCAAAGCATTTTTTGCTGTGCATTTCTGCAAAAAACATACCAAAAATGCACTGTGTGAAAGCACTCTAAAATGAATTTGCAGTAATATATTCTGAAATTACTTAGCAATTCTCCAATTAATATATATTTACAGATTTACTCTGGATACACGCAGCAGCTAATAAGATAATTAAGAAATCAAGAAAATTCTAATTCCCACAACAGGCAGAAACAGCAGCCAGTTTATTCTGCTTTATATGTAGCTGGTATGTTGCTGAGATATTCCTAAGGAGCCAGCAGGGAAGTTGAATTTCTGATAACTCTGCAAGTCTGTTAAAGGATCAGGCTATGTTCACACGGCGTAATTGCGGCGCGTACAGTACGGCCGCAATTACGCCAGGTGATTAGAGTGTCGCGCTAATTAGCGCGTACTCCCCCGGCGTCGGTAGGGACCACAGTGTGTAAGAGGTGCTAGGACAATAATTGTTGGGACTACTGTGACTACTAGGGTGTTTAGGGTGTGGGCTAATGTGATGACTATGAAAGTGGAAAAGAAGAATATGGAGAACAAGTTACATTAGCACGTAATGTACTCAATATAATGACTAAATCTGTACTGTGTAAAAGTGACCTTTTGAAAATAATGTAAAGTTATTTGTTAATGCTCATTTAAACTGGAAATAAAAGAGAAACCATACATTACTAATATCCATTTACCAACCCACCTATATACTTTGCTTAGCCAATGACCTACAACTCGCATTTGCAATATTAACATAGTACCATAGTAGATATGGTTGGAAAAAGATACAGGTAATTAAATCCAACCTATAATTCTACAGTGTTGATCCAAAGTAAAGCATGAACCCCTAGTTCCATATTCTCACTGCTCTTACAGTAAAGAATCCCCATCTTTGACAATGGTGAAAACTTTTTTTCTTCCAGATGTAGAGGATGCCACCTTGTCACAGGTCTAGGTATAAAAAGATCATGGAAAGGATCTTGGTACTGTCCTTTCACTATTTATACATAGTAATTAAATCACCACTAAGCCATTTTTTTTTTCAAAACCCCCTATTTCCTTAACCAACTTCATATTCCATATGTGGCCTCACTATTGAGTTGTACAGAGGCAAAATGATGTTCTTGTCGCACCCCGACACAGTTCAGGCACCCCAGAAATATATGCTACCACCACTTTCCCACGAAAAATCAATAATCAATCAGAGGGGAAGGAACTTGGTCACTCACAAATGCCGCACATCAGAAATTACAGGGTTAAAACACTCTAACTAGACACTGCTCTCCAGCTATCACAGGGTTAAAAAACAATTATCGAGCTTATGGATACTTAGAGCATACAAGGACCAAACTTATTAAAGTTTTAAGCTTTAATAAAAAATATATTACTTACATAAAATTCAAGAAGAAATATACAAAAAAGCAATATACATAGAAGCATAAAATAAAATTCATAAAATAAAAGGGATAAATCGCAAAAAACCACCTAAGACTATCTACTGGCTTCGGTCAAAGAAGGAACTGGGGCACAGCTTAGTTGTGAATGCAGTTTCCTATTGAAACCATATTATAATCTGAACTAATCGGTTCAGGTTTCAGAGCTGCATATCGGTGCACTACGGTAACTAGTCTGATAAGGGAGGGGAAGTACAAGAATACCTAAATTTATGTGTTCCTTGAGTGACCCCTTATAAGGTATGTTAGGGTGTGTCAAGGTTGGATGGATATGTAAGGATCTGGTCTTCCTTAGAAGTAAATAAAGCTCCAAGCTGTATGTCAAATGTCTCACTTGGAGATAACCAGTCACCCCCAATAAACAAGTTTTAATGGTTTGCCAAAAGTTAAATATCTTGTTTTTGTTTTAGAAAATAAAAACTTGGTTTTTTTGGAGGAATTTTTTTAAATAACCGTAGTCACGGGCCCCCACTGTTTAAAAAATTTTCCTTACACCATTTTAAGACCTTTCTTCGCTCCCCCCTTTTATATTAGGGAAATTTCTTGGCTTTCCCCCATTCTGGCATTGGCCCAAAATAGACCTTCTTCACCAAGTAAGTTTCCTTAAAAACATTTTTTTGGGGCTTGTAATTTTTTGGGGTCACCCCCAAAGGGGACATGTTGCCCCCCCTTCTTTTCTCTTCTTTTGGTTTAAAGCCTGGGGGTAATTTTCTTCGTAATTTTTGGGTCATAACCTAATTTGGGGTATTTTTGACTTTTTAAGGGGGGGAACCCTTAAATGTACGCGCTTGGAAAAAGCTAAAATAATAAAATTAATTTAATAATCTTCAAGGCGTTAGTATAATACTAACGCTTAATATTTTTTTCATTGTTAACAACAGTTTGAGATACAATTAAAAAGAAGTTTACATACACTATAAAAAAAGCCCCATCTGCAGGTTTTTTCATATCTGATTTTTTTTTGAAATCAGAATAAACCTTCTCTTTTGGGCCCAATTGGGACCAAAATTATTTATTTTTTCCCAAATGCAAAATAATAGAAGAGAATTTTTCAGGTTTTTTATTACTTTTACAAAGTAAAAATTTTAATACCTGAGATTACTAGTCTTTAAACAATTTTGGACCCCCCAAAAATATGATGATTCAGGGGCGAAAACCCCGGGGTAGCAGAGTAGCAGCTCCCCCGGGGGCCCCAGGGTTTTGGGGGGCCCGGGCAGTGCTACCGAAATCTGTTTCCCCCGGTAATTCCCCCTTTTTGGGCGCGCCGGCACGAACTTAAAGTTCACGCAGCAGGCGCAGGTTCGCCGATGGGGCAGTACAAGTGTACTCTCTACCGGGCGGCCGGTTGTGAACCCGGGGGGGCCCCGCCCCGGCGGGGCGCCGCCCCCTTCTTCCAGAGGCTTCTCTTAATTGTATGCACGTCCGTGGGGACGCAAAATTAAGTGAACCGGGGGGGCAGGGGAGCTTTTGCGCCCCCTCCCGGCCGACCTAGCTTTGAAAGGCGGCCGGGGGAAGGACATCATCACCCCGACTGCCGAGTTTCCTGGCCCGGGTTCCAACCCTAAACAGCAGGCTTGGGGCGGGAGCGGACGGAACGACGGGGGAGGGCTGGAGGAAAAGTAGTAGGGGGGGGCAGTAAAGAGGGGGGGGAAAAATTGCCAACAGGGGCCCAAAAATACTGAGGGGGGGGGGGGGGAACTATGCCTCAGGGGCCCAATACGGGGGGGACATACCAGGGGGCCCCTAATACGGGGTGGGAGCTATCCAAAGGGGGGCCCTAATACGGGGGGGACTATCCGGGGGGCCAGGGGGGGGCCCCCCCAATACTGGGGGGGAAACCCTAATTTGGGGGGGCTAACAGGGGGCCCAATACGGGGGGGAAACTTTTTAACCTAATAGGGGGCTATATTTGGGGGAAAAAAACTTATACAGGGGGCCCTAATACTGGGGGAAAACCCTTTTTTGGGGGCCAACAAAGGGGGCCCTAAATGGGGGGGGGACCTAGCCTACGGGGGGGCCCCAAAAAAACCGGGGGGGGAACTTTTTTTGGGGCCCTAAAGGGGGGGGGGCAACTATCCTCGGGGGCCCCTAAAACTAGAAAGGGGGGAATATTTTTCCCTACAGGGGGAAAAAAATCTAACAGGAGGGGGACTATTCTGCCTACAAGGGGCCCCAATCTAAGGGGGGAATTTTTGCCTAGGGGGGGGGCCTTTAATCTACAGGGGGGGGGATTTTTTTCCCTACAAGGGGCCCTAATCTCAGGGGGGGATTTTTCTGCCACAAGGGGCCCCTAATTTTTGGGGGGCTTTTTTCCCTACAAGGGGGCCAAAGGGGGGGGGGCTTTTGAAAACAAAGGGAAAAAACCCTTTTTAAACCAAAGGGGGCCCCCTCATTGTCCCTTCAGGGGAAACCCTAAGCTACCGCCCGGGGGCCCGAAGCTACAAATCTCCCCAAGTCCCTAGCTACTGCCCGGTGCATCCCTATTACCCCCGGGGGGCCCCCGTTGTACCGCATACCGACTGGGGAGCCCCATAATTACCAGGGGTAATTTTTCCCTTTGGGGGCCCCATTAAAAAATGGGGATTTTGTACGGGGGGGGGAAGGGGCCTCATTGGGAAAAATAAAAAAAAGTGGGGGTTTAGGTGTTTGTGTTGTAAATTCTGCAGGATGTTGGAGGGGAATCATCATGGAGGTCGGACCAATAGAGAAGAAACGGGAAAGTGAACAACCCCAGACAAACTCCCCTGTGGCCCAAATGAAAAAGTAAACATTTGCAAAGCACCTGTTACCTGGTATCTATCACTAAGGTCATTTGGAGGAAATTACAGTCTGCAGAGCCGGGTGACCGGGTACTACCACTATAGGGTACTGTATGGGGGAAAAATTTGGGTTTTTTGGGGTGTGTGGTTTATAATCACAAAAACAGTTTTGGGCGGAATTATTCAGCTTGTTTTTTGGGGTTATTTGGTGATGATGTGGGGGTTTTATTAGGTGCTTGTATATTGTTGTTGCTTTTTGATATTGGGTTTGGGGTATACTGGTTTAGTCAATAACATTAGGGGGGGACTATTTCAGAATATGGTGTGAAGGTGGCGGTTTTATTTAGAATTTATAATTTTTTGTTGGCAATTTTGGTCGGTATACGGTTTGCCAGAACTTTTAAAATGGTAATGTGGAGGTTTTTGCTGGACTTTGTATAACCCAGCGGAACTAAATCCAAAAAAAGGGACAATTGCATTTTGTTTTTTTGGGCCCCCAAAAACAATTTTTTTTTTTCGGGGTGGCGATGGTTGTGAGACGGGGAAGGGGGCGAGGCTCTGCGGGACGGCCGGGGGGGGGAAAGGGGGGAGAGAGGGGTTGGGGGTCGGCCAAGGGGAAGGGGGGGGGGCCAAAAGCTCCAGCTGAGGGGGCCCCAAAATTTCTGATGGTGGCCCCCTGTCTACCACTAATGGTCATATAGGGCTACTTTGGTCTTTTTTAAAGATCGAAAATAGGTGGGGTTTTTATTCAGTCATATGGGTGGAAATTTTGTGGTTGTTCTGGGGTATAATCAGGCCTATGAAATGTGTTTTTGGGTAAGTTTTTTGGTATAGTGGATTGTTGGTAGCAGTATGAGGTGATATGTATGGGAGGTATTTGCCCCTTTTATTATCTACATTATCTAACAACATGTCCTGGTAAAGGTTCGTGGTCAGGGAGGTGGGCGAGGAGGGGTAGGGGGCCCTATCCAAATGAATTATACCACTAAAAACTTCCACGCATCCCACAAAAAACAAGCCCCTACTCATCTTCGTACACAGAAAAATAAAAAACTTATGGCTCACAGACTATGACGATGCAAAAACGTGTTTTCCTTTTTGAATAAAATTTTTTTTATTCTGTAAAAGCAGTAAAACATATAAAAAATACAAATTGGGTATCTTTGTAATGGTATGACCCCCCGAGTAAAATTAGCGGGGCATTTATATGACGGGGACCGCAGTAAAAAATAAAAATAAAAAAAAACTATCAGGATTGCTTTATTTTTTCAAAATGCCTCACAAAAACCTTTTAAAAAAAAACAAAACCCATATAAACTCCATAATGGTACTAATAAAAACGTCAACTCACAAGAAACAAGCCCATTATCAGATCCGTATACAGAAAAAATAAAAATTTGGCTGTCACAAAGGAAAAACATAAAAAAAACAATTTTTTTATAAACGCATTTCTATTGGTTTTAAAAAAAAAATTAAAACTATATAAAATTTATATAATTGTAACTGTACGGCCACATAACAAAAATTTCTGTCATTTACATGCACGGGAACGCTGTAAAATTTTAAACCCAAAAAAAAATTTGGGGGTAATGGTTTTTTTCCCCTCTTTTTTTTATGGAAACTATGAACATCTGTATGCTCACAAAAGCACAATACACCCTAGATGAGATCCATGAGGGGTTTGAACCAAAATGGGGCAACTTCTGAAAGGTTTCACCTGTTCTAATACTTTGGGGGGTTTGCAAATGTGACATAGCACCCACCAAAATAATGCTCCCTCCCTTGTACGTCCTTCCATGTTCCCAAATAGCAGTTTACACCCACTGATACTGATGAACTTGGAAGAAATTGCGTAACAAAATTTGTGGTACTTTTTTTCCACGATTCTTTTAAAAAAAATTTAAAATTTTCAGTAAAATTGCAGATTGTTGTTAAAAAAATATTTTTTACCCGTTGGGGCGTTACCACTGACCCCCGGATAAAGGGGTGTAGTTTCCATATGGGGTCTTTTTAGGGGGGTTTTTTTTAAGTCTTAGGCCTTAGGATTCCCGCAAACCGGGAAAGTTTTCCTAAATAAAAAAAGTATTTTAAAAAAAAAAAAAAAAAAGTCCGAAAGGTGCTCCTCCTACTCTGAGCCAAAAAAATGCACTAGGGCCCACTTGGGATATCTCTGAAAACGGCAGGAATCTGGGGAAACAATTTTAATTTTCATTTTCCTGTACATTACCCTGTTCTTGTGAATAATGGATAAAAATTTTTTTAAACTGGAAAAAAAAGTGAATTTTTTAAATTTCACCCCCATTTTCTTTTAATTCCCAAGAAAAAACCCCAAAGGGTTAAATAAATTCCTAAATGTTGTTTTGTAACTTTAAAAGGGTTTTGTTTTTTAGTGGAAAACATTTATTTTGGGATCTAAATGTGGCCCCTCAAGCCCCCTCAGAATGGATGGCCCCAAAAAAAATGTATTTTGCAAATTTTTCTTAAAAAAGTAAAAAATACTACAAAATTTCTAAGCCCCCCAATGTTGTAAAAAAAAAAAGAATTTGATGCTAGCTGTTGGTGATGTAGTTAAAACTATTTAGAGTGGAATAAGTATCTGTCTTTCATGCAGAAATTTTTGAAGTTTTTTAAAATGGTAAATTTTTTTTTAATTTTTCAAATATTTTTATTTTTTCACAAATAAAAAAGGATTTTTTTTGGGCCAAAAAAAGGGCCCAAAGTGTAAAAGAAAACAGTCTCTGAATCACTTGGATAGATAAAAAATGTAAAAAAAATTTTTTCACATAAAATACACATGTAGATTTAAAATGGGGCCCCGTCAGGGAAAAAGGGCTGTGGGGGGGTAAAAGGTTAAAGAATGAAAACCTATTTAGTATCTGCCAAATCAGCTGCCAAGTAGGAAAAGTTTTAAACTCCACATTGAGGTCAGGCAATTTTTTTTAAAATAGGGTATAAATACTAGTATTCATTTCCGAATATTTTTAGGCAAGGAGGAGTATATCACTTACAGTAATTCAATTTAATACTAAGAAGGCAGCAAATATTTAGGGTGACTGCTGGCAACCCAGCAGGAGAACTAAAATTAGCACTAACAACAAGTTCTGAGGACCTCTTCTATTATTCTTATTTTTACTTCTGTACTGAACTTCCAGCGCATAAGGAGATTTCAGCCTCATATGTAGAAATATGGAAAAAACGAAACGAAAATCATTCAGATGCCTTTACAGCATCTATAACTCCTGCAGAGGTGCTATTGTAATCTTTGGGTCAGGTTTGAATAGGAAACATATAAGAGTTATTTCAAACAAAGTGACCGCTGCCCCCCAGAAAGACCAGTCAGTGGCCAAACGATGCACGCTTAGCACCCTTCAATGGCATTTCCTTTCCTTTCTTAGCCCTTTAAAGGGTTTTTTCCCCAATTCATTTATACCTCCTGCATCCCGCTTTCGCTCTGGTGCTAGAAGGGGGGGGGTGTGTGATTTGTTTGAATTTTTTATCATGGACCCCAGGGAGACATCACCCGGGGCCTTTTCCCCTTTTATCAAAGAAAGGTTGTTTTTTGTAAAGCATTTTGGGGTATGAGAGGTAAAATTTTTTTTCCTCCAGGACAAGGGGCCTAGGTTCATTCCCCGCAGGGAACCCAAATTTGATTTTCTTTCTCTTTAAACAAAGCACAGACCTCATTAGGTTTTTTTTTTATTTTTGCAAATTTGACTAATTAAAGGAGACAGAGGGGGGTAAGTGACAGCACCCCGGGGTTTGAACACTGTAGCTGGTGAAAAGAGAGGTGAGCAGGGTGTGCGACCCGGGCTGAGGGGCTTTCCCCCGGAGACAGCTGTAAAAGGATCACTAAGGGGGCAGCTAAAAAAAACGGTCAGAATTTTTAAAAAAATGAATGGTGAAATGTTTTTATTTCATTTGAAACTTCTCACGTCAATTTTACTTCGTGGAAAAACCCCTTTAACACTGCCTAAACCCAAGTGTGAGGTAGATGGAGATTCAAAGTTGTTTATCGGTTCCTGGAGGATGAAATGAGCTTGTGACATTTCCCAAAACCCCCCCAAGAGGCATGCATATGGGTGCAGTGCCAAAGCTAGAAGAAAATACCGCCTTGGGGGATTAGGGTGGCAGGTAGATGCGGTGATTTTATGGGGCAGTGGGGGGGGGGGGGAAGGTGGTGGAATGGACCCCTCTCTAATGACTTTGATGCCACAGTTTCCCTTTTTGTGGTATTAAAGGGGTTGTCCACTTTATATTGTTTTCATTTATTATGTACATCGCATAAAAATAATACCATCTTCTATATACATAAATTAAAAATTCTTCCTTTTTTACACCAATGCTGTTGGCCCCTAACTGAAAAAAATGGTACAGCCTGCATTCCTGTCCATAGTAATGGCTGTCTGTAACTGTATGGACTACACATAGTATCAGTCATGTGATCTCCTGGCATTCAATTAGTAACAGGGTCACATGACATCTATGAGGGAACTGAATAGGGAAAATGGTGGAATCATTACTATGGTTCCTCCAGCATCGTCTTCACTGTGTGCAGTTACTGGAATGTGATGCTGCTGATAAAGTGAATGTAGAAAAAAAATAAAAAAGACAGAAAGATGAGGCAAAAGAGTAATATGTGGCATGTATTAACTCTGACAGACATGGCAAGATGATGCTAGAGGTGGTAATACTGGAGAAGTTCTGCTCCTCCATACACTACTGTTACCTGGATACCAGGGTCACATGACCTGTGTGGTGGTCACATGATAAGACGCTGCATGGAGGGGTAATACTGGAAAGTGTCTGACCTCCCATAAACACTACTGTTACTAACTGAACCTGTACCATCAGGGTCACATGACCTGTGTGGTGGTCACATAAGACGCTGCTGGAGGTAGTAATCCTGGAGAAGTTCTGCCCCTCCATACACTACTGTTACCTGGATACCAGGGTCACATGACCTGTGCGGTGGTCACATGATAGATGCTGCTTGAGGTTGTAATACTGGAGAAGTTCTGCTCCTCCATACACTACTGTTACCTGGATACCAGGGTCACATGACCTGTGTGGTGGTCACATGATAAGACGCTGCTGGAGGTGGTAATACTGGAGAAGTTCTGCCCTGCTACGCTACTGTTACCTGGATACCAGGGTCACATGACCTTTGTGGTGGTCACATGATAAGACACTGCTGGAGGTAGTAATACTGGAGAAGTTCTGCTCCTCCATACGCTACTGTTACCTGGATACCAGGGTCACATGACCTGTTGGGTGGTCACATGATAAGAGGCTGCTAGAGGTGGTAATACTGGAGAAGTTCTGCTCCTCCATACACTACTGTTACTTGGATACCAGGGGTCACATGACCTGTGAGCTGGTTACATGATAAGATTCTGCTGGAGGTAGTAATACTGGAGAAGTTCTGCTCCACCATACACTACTGTTACCTGGATACCAGGGTCACATGACCTGTGTGGTGGTCACATGATAAGATGCTGCTGGAGGTAGTAATACTGGAGAAGTTCTGCTCCTCCATACACTACTGTTACCTGGATACCAGGGTCACATGACCTGTGTGGTGGTCACATGATAAGACGCTGCTGGAGGTAGTAATACTGAGAAGTTCTGCTCCTCCATACACTACTGTTACCTGGATACCAGGGTCACATGACCTGTGTGGTGGTCACATGATAAGAAACGCTGCTGGAGGTAGTAAATACTGGAGTAGTTCTGCTCCTCCATACGCTACTGTTACCTGGATACCATGGGTCACATGGCTTGTGTGGTGGTCACATGATAAGATTCTGCTGGAGGTGGTAATACTGGAGAAGTTCTTCTCCTCCACACACTACTGTTACCTGGATACCAGGGGTCACATGACCTGTGTGTGGTCACATGACAAGACTGCTGGAGGTAGTAATACTGGAGAAGTTCTGCTCCTCAATACACTACTGTTACCTGGATACCAGGGTCACATGACCTGTGTGGTGGTCACATGATAAGACGCGGCTGGAGGTAGTAATACTGGAGAAGTTCTGCTCCTCCATACACTACTGTTACCTGGATACCAGGGTCACATGACCTGTGTGGTGGTCACATGATAAAACTGCTGGAGATGGTAATACTGGAGAAGTTCTTCTCCTCCATACACTGCTGTAACCTGGATATCAGGGGTCACATGACCTGTTGGGTGGTCACATGATAAGACACTGCTGGAGGTATTAATACTGGAGAAGTTCTTCTCTTCCATACACTACTGTTACCTGGATACCAGGGTCACATGACCTGTGTGGTGGTCACATGATAAGATTCTGCTGGAGGTAGTAATCATGGAAAAGTTCTGCTCTTCCATACACTACTGTTACCTGGATACCAGGGTCACATGACCTGTGTTTTGGACACATGATAAGACGCTGCTGGAGGTAGTAATACTGGAGAAGTTTTGCTCCTCAATAACCTACTGTTATCTGGATACCAGGGTCACATGACCCGTGTGGTGGTCACATGATAAGACACTGCTGGAGTTGTAATACTGGAGAAGTTCTGCTCCTCCTATACACTACTGTTACCCCGGATTACCAGGGTCACATGACCTGTGTGGTGGTCACATGATAAGACGCTGCTGGAGGTTGAGATACTGGAGTAGTTCTGCTCCTCCATACTCTTCTGTTACCTGGATAACGGGGTCACAGGACCTGTGTGGTGGTCACATGATAAGATACTGCTGGAGGTGGTAATACTGGAGAAGTTCTGCTCCTCCATACACTACTGTTACCTGGATACCAGGGTCACATGAACTGTGTGGTGGTCACATGATAAGACTCTGCTGGAGGTAGTAATACTGGAGAAGTTCTGCTCCTCCATACACTACTGTTACCTGGATACCAGGGTCACATGACCTGTGTGGTGGTCACATGACAAGACGCTGCTGGAGGTAGTAATACTGGAGAAGTTCTGCTCCTCCATACACCACTGTTAACTGGATACCAGGGTCACATGACCTGTGTGGTGGTCACATAAGACGCTGCTGGAGGTAGTAATACTGGAGAAGTCTGCTCTCCATACACTACTGTTACCCGGATACCAGGGTCACATGACCGGTGTGGTAGTCACATGATAAGACGCTGCTGGAGGTGGTAATACTGGAGAAGTTCTGCTCCTCCATACGCTACTGTTACCTGGATACCAGGGTCACATGACCTGTGTGGTGGTCACACGATAAGACCCTGCTGGAGGTAGTAATACTGGAGAAGTGCTGCTCTTCCATACACTACTGTTTACCTGGATACCAGGGTCACATGACCCTGTGTGGTGGTCACATGACAAGACGCTGCTGGAGGTAGTAATACTGGAGAAGTCTGCTCTCCATACACTACTGTTACCTGGATACAGGGTCACATGACCTGTGTGGTGGTCACATGATAAGACCTGCTGGAGGTAGTAATACTGGAGAAGTTCTGCTCTTCCATACACTACTGTTTACCTGATACCAGGGTCACATGACCTGTGTGGTGGTCACATGATAAGATTCTGCTGGAGGTAGTAATAATGGAGAAGTCTGCTCTTCCATACACTAATGTTACTGGATACCAGGGTCACATGACCTGTGTGGTGGTCACATGATAAGATGCTGCTGGAGTGTAGTAATACTGGAGAAGTTCTGCTCCTCCATACACTACATGTTTACCTGGATACCAGGGGTCACATGACCTGTGTGGTGGTCACATGATAAGACCTGATGGAGGTAGTAATACTGGGAAGTTCTGCTCCTCCATACGCTACTGTTACCTGGATACCAGGGTCACATGACCTGTGTGGTGGTCACATGATAAGATTCTGCTGGAGGTGGTAATACTGGAGAAGTTCTGCTGCTTCCATACACTACTGTTACCTGGATACCAGGGTCACATGACTTGTGTGGTGGTCACATGACAAGACTGCTGCGGAGGTAGTAATACTGGAGAAGTTCTGCTCCTCCATACACTACTGTTACCTGGACTACAGGGTCCAATGACCTGAGTGTGGTTGTCACACTCATGATACAGACCCTGCTGGGGTAATGTAAACATGGAGAAGTTCTGCTCCTCCATACACTATTGTTACCTGGATACCAGGGTCACATGACCTGTGTGGTGGTCACATGATAAGACACTGCTGGAGGTGATAATACTGGAGAAGTTCTGCTCCTCCATACACTACTGTTACCTGGATACCAGGGTCACATGACCTGTGTGGTGGTCACATGATAAGAGCTGCTGGAGGTAGTAATACTGGAGAAGTTCTGCTCCTCCATACACTACTGTTACCCGGATACCAGGGTCACATGACCGTGTGGTAGTCACATGATAAGACGCTGCTGGAGGTGTAATACTGGAGAAGTTCTTGCTCCTCCATACCTACTGTTACCTGGATACCAGGGTCACATGACCTCGTGTGGTGGTCACACGATAAGACCTGCTGGAGGTAGTAATACTGGAGAAGTGCTGCTCTTCCATACATCACTACTGTTTACCTGGATACCAGGGTCACATGACCTGTGTGGTGGTCACAATGACAAGAGCTGATGGAGGTAGTAATACTGGAGAAGTTCTGCTCCTCCATACACTTACTGTTACCTGGATACGAGGGTCACATGACCTGTGTGGTGTTCACATGATACGACCCTGCTGGAGGTAGTAATACTGGAGAAGTCTGCTCCTCCATACACTATTTTACCCGGATACCAGGGTCAACATGACCGTGTGGTGTCACATGATAAGACGCTGCTGGAGGGTAAATACTGGAGAAGGTTCTGCTCCTTCCATACGCTACTGTTACTGGATACGAGGGTCACATGACCTGTGTGGTGGTCACATGATAAGACGCTGCTGGAGGTGGTAATACTGGAGAAGTTCTGCTCCTCCATACACTACTGTTACCTGGATACCAGGGTCACATGACCTGTGTGGTGGTCACACGATAAGACCCTGCTGGAGGTAGTAATACTGGAGAAGGTCTGCTCTTCCATACACTAATTTTATCTGGATACCAGGGGTCACATGACCTGTGTGGTGGTCACATGACTGTTTTGTCCATACAGTTACTCCATTGCCATGACTCTAGATAGGAATGTGGGCTGTACCACTTTTTTTTTTTAGTTAAGGGACTTTTGCACTGGTATAAAAGAGGTTCAGAAGCAGAAATTTTAATACATGCTGTAGGTGGACAAAAGATGTCATTGTGGATGGGAGGTACATGTCACCGAGGTACCTGGCCTTGGTGAAGTAAAAGGCAGGAATTTCTTTCGCGTCAGGAACACTAAGGGCCACATGTATGAAACGGTTTAGGTCTAAAACTCACTCTTTTGCCCACAGTAACCTATGGGAAAAAAGGGAGTTTTAGACCTAAACAGGTTCATACATGTGGCCCTAAGTTACTAAGTTTTAGTTAATGTGTAACAAAAAGACGAGTTTGCTCACCCGATGTAGGTTTCTTGTGTAATAACAACTGGGTGTGGATTGCAGTAGAAGCACGGAGATTGTCCATGGATCCTTGTGTAACACAATGTTGTAAAAAAGAAGAAAATCTTCTCCAACTTCTTTTATATAAAAATAAAAAAAACTATTTAATTCAATTCAAATAAAATCCATGATTAGGGAAAGCAGATGCACAAAGCTGATGTGTGCTACGACTAAGGGACGTATCTTTCCCGAAACGCATCAGCTTTGTGCATCTGCTTTCCCTAAAAATGGATTTTATATGAATTGAATTAATGAGTTTATTTTATTTTTATATAAAAGAAGTTGGAGAAGATTTTCTTCTTTTCTACAAAATGATATCATGTGTAGCATAGCTGCCCCAAGCAGCTGATTTGGGTCCGGCTGTCACTGGAATGGCCAAAGAGATGGAAGGGATGGTCATTACCACATTTTCAGGCCAGGATTTACAAGGCCTATTTAAGCCTGGTGCTTCAGGATACGATGGGATGTGGTTGCCTAGCCTGAAGCTGGAGGATGCATCACCATAAAGGTAAATAAAGGATACTTCTGTCGATTTTTTCACAAGTCTGCCTGCTGGTGTAGCTTTCATTTGAGCTGATCACCATATAAGAAAATTGCATGATTTTCTATTATATACATAATAAGTAAATTAAATTATAAAAAGACACTATAAAGTGGACAACCTCTGTAATGAATTTAAAAGCACATATTATTTCTAATAGCGGATGTAATTTACAACCAACACTAGCCTGGCATGGTGCGAATTCAAATCATAGGAGCACTCCATAAATCCCTAATGCCATAAAGACAAAGATGGAGGGGGTAGGACCACCTGCTACGGACAGTGGTGTATATAGGTGCAAAGTGTAAGCACAATGGGGAAAATAAGTACTTAATACTCTGGTGATTTTACAAGTTTTCCTACATACAAAGAATGGAGAGGTCTGTAATTTGTATTGTAGGTACACTTCACCTGTGAAAAACAGACTCTACAGAAAACAAATCCAGAAAATCACATTGTATGCTTTTTAAATAATAAATTTGCATTTTATAGTGTAAAATAAGTATTTAATGCAATAGAAGAACAGAACTTAATATTTGGTACAGAAACCTTTGTTTGCAATTACAGAGGTCAGGCGCTTCCTATAGTTCTTGACCAAGTTTGCACACACCGCAGCAGGAATTTTAGCCCACTCCTCCATATAAATATTCTTCAGATCTTTCAAGCTTCGGGGCTGTCACTGTGCCTCTAAAGATTTTCATTTGGGTTCAGGTCTGGAGACTGGTTAGGCCATGCCAGAACCATGAAATGCTTCTTACAGAGCCACTCTTTAGTTGCTCTGGTGGCGTGTTTTGGGTCATTGTCATGCTGAAAGCCATGACTAATCCAAAATGCTCTTCCTAAGGGAAGGCGGTTGTTGGCTAAAATCTCGCGATCCATGGCCCCATCCATCCTCCCTTCAATATGGTGCAGTCGGCCTGCCCCATCTGCAGAAAACCTTCCCCATGCTTCAAGGTTGGGATGGTTTTCTTGAGGTTGTACTCATCCTTCTTTCTCCAAACACAGCGTGTGGAGTTGATACCAAAAAGTTTTATTTTGGTCTCATCTGACCACATGAATTTCTCCCATTCCTCTTCTGGATCATCCAGGTGGTCATTGGTGAACTTCAAACAGGCCTGGACATGTGCTGGCGTGAGCCGGGGATCCTTGTGTGCCCTGCAGGATTTTAATCTATGATGGTGTAGTGTGTTATCTTTGAGACTGTGATCCCAGCTCTATTCAGGTCTTTGACCAGTTCCTCCCATGTAGTTCCTGGCGGATTCTTGACCTTTCTCAGGATCACCCTTACCACAAGAGGCGAGATCTTGCATGGAGCCCCAGACCAAGAAAGATTGTCATCTTGTGTTTCTTCCATTCTCTAATAACTGCACCAGCAATTGTTGCCTTCTCACCAAGTGTTTCCCCAATTTTGCCTGTAACCCCGTCCTGTAGTGAAGCCCAAATTTTGCCCCTTTGCCCAAAACACTCTTTGTTTTTGGGTCATGGGGGAAAGGGGTTTTTGGAGTGTGCGATTGTAGGCGGGTGCAATTAATACGGTTTTTAGCAGGTAGGGGGATTTTTTTAAAGAAAAACAGTTTAAAATCAGAATTTTTGCTGTTTGGGTAGAAAAAATTTATTTTCATGCAATAAAATGCAAATTCATTATTTAAAAATCATACAATGCGATTCCCTGGATTTTTTTTTAGATTCTGTCTCTTATAGTTCAAGTATATCTATGATAAAAATTAAGGACCTCTCCATTCTTTGTAGGTGGGAAAACTTGCAAAAATGCCAGTGTATCAAATACTTATTTTCCCCACTGTATGTACACCGCATTCCAAATTATTATGCAAACTTGATTTACATGTCAAAGATTTAATTTTCTGTATTTCAATTAACCTCACGGATTGATTTGCCAAGGCCCCTTTTGGATCACTGAAATCTTCCAAAAAACCCGTGACTAATATTTGCCCGGTGTCCCAATTAAAGGGGAAAACCCACTTAAGGAGTTTTACATTCTTTAAGAGGGCCCCAAATTTTTAAAAGGGAAAAAAAAGGGTTCTGGCTGCCAAAAAGCGTTGAATAGTGCAATGCCTTGGAAAAGGTATGAAAAAGTTAATGGCCCATGCTGAAAAACTGTTTTTTGGGCTAAAATCATTTGTTGCCCACAGCAACCAATAAAACTCATACAACCAATTAGAGCGCCCCTTTCATTTATTATACTTTGGGGAAAATGAAAGGGGGACTTGATTGGTCAACAAAGAGTTTTAGACCTAGACAGTTTTCATACAATTAGTCCTAAATATTGCTTGAAAACTTAAGTTTGATCATATACTATCAAGAGATTTGTGGCTGGAAGTTCCAGATGGATGGGTAAAGGATGGTTGGTGGATGGGTCTACGTTCCAACAAGGCTGTGACATCAGCAAGAGGTGGTGGAGTACTGTTTTGGTCCAGAATCATGGGGAGAGAGCTGGTGGTCCCTAAAGTTGAAAAAATGACCTCTGCAAAATTATAATTTTTTGATGAACCCCTTTCTTCCCTGGGACAAAAAAAGAAACCCCAGCTTCCATTGCAAAATCATCTTCATGTCGGACAATGCTCCATCTCATGCTGCAAAGAATGTCATTATATATAGAAACAAAAACCCCGGGTAAACCTTTTATAGCCCCCCCAAAATGTCAAAATTTTTCCCGAAAATAAAAAAACCCCAACAATCCAAAGTTGATTGAAGCAAAAGGTGAAAACCTGACCAGGGTTAGTCCCCCCAACAAACTCTTCTACCCCAAACAACTTCCGTACTCCAACTAAAGGTCGTTTATAAAATACACATAAAAAAACCAAAAAATTTCAAGAACTCTTTAACGTACCAAAAGTCTTTTAAAAAAATGCCCTCCGCCCTATTTTATCCAAGCGATCCCCTTTAAATGACAAAATAAGGAAAAGGAACGTCGTGTCCAAATTAACCAAGCGTCCGGGGGCAGCGCTAGATATCCAACAAGTAAAAAAAAATAATGGCCGGGGAAAAGGTGAAAGTCACCTAGATACAGAGGGTTGTCCAATTTAAAAATACCAAACCGCGTTTCGGGGAAAAAAATCACGGCTTCCTTCCCTCAGTGGAAACGCTGTTTTTATATAATACGATCGGAAACCTTTTTTTGGGAAAAAGTTTTTAGGTACGTTGCAAGAGTTCTTGTAATTTTTGTGCTTTTAAGGGGTATTTTATAATGACCCCTTTTGGGGTGAAACGGAGTTTAATTTGGGTAGAAGAGCTGATTGTGGAAATAAACCCCCTGGATCCCGGTGTTTTACCAAATTGGGTTCAATCAACAGGGAAATTTTTTACCTTTTTTTTTTTTTTGGGAAAAATTTGCTAAAAAAATTTTTATTGGGGGGACAAAATAAAAAAAGAAGTTTAAGCGGAAATGCATTTGTTTTTTTATTTAAAAAATTGGGGCATTTAAGGTTTTTGGGGGTAGGCCAGAAATAATCCCTTTACCATTTTTTCAGCCCTTCTCCCTTTTTTATTTTGCCGCCTTTTTTGCCCTTTTACTTTTTACTAAAAAAATGTCATTAGCTGCTTTAGGGCATAAAAGAGAGGAAAAATCCCTGGCTACCATCATTCCCAGAAACCTTTAACCCAATTGGAACCTTTGGGGGTACCTTTTTAAACAAAAAGATCTATTGGTTTTGGGTGGGAAAGGCCCCCCCCCCCCCCCCCCCCCCCCCAATTCCCCCAACCCCCAAAAACAGCTGCTCGGGGAGGCTATTCGTCCCCCAAAAAAAAAAAAATTCAAGCAAAAAAGGCCCAAATTTTCCCCCTTTTGAGGGCTGCACACAAAAAGACGGGCAGCTATTTTTAAAGATTGACCAAATGGAGAGCTTTTAAATATACTCATTTAAATGAAGCAAAAAGTTTCCTACAAGAAAACAAGTATAGGCG
This sequence comes from Phyllomedusa bahiana, assembly GCA_025379985.1. NCBI lineage: Eukaryota > Metazoa > Chordata > Amphibia > Anura > Hylidae > Phyllomedusa > Phyllomedusa bahiana. The sequence continues at coordinate 47,599 of JAODAL010012508.1, read as the reverse complement.
ATAAAATTAAATCCAAATGGCTTCTACCTTTTTGAAATTAAAATTACAAAGACCTTAATAAAAAAAATCTGAAAAAATTTAAAAATTAGTTAAATACAAAATGAAAGGCGGTGGCCAAGGACAGCAAGAAACAAACATAAAATGCCAGAGATTTTTAAGGAACCCTAAAAAAACAGTAAGGGGATCGGTCATTGGGGGGAAACAGGGAAGGCAAGCAAATACATGGGGTTTTTCAGTTTGTTTATAAAACGAGGAAAGATTGATTTGAGCGGGTCACTGCAGAGTAAGTGATTCATCTAATAGGTGCAGGGGCAGAACGATGGGGGCAGGCCAAGGCAAGATGGTAGTGCCATTATTTTTTAATCACCCAACAATATAATAAATTGTTGAGGTAGAAAGGTCAAGCCAATTTTACATAAACTGAATGTAAACAAGGCCCAGGCTGGAGTTTTATACCCAAAATTCTTAAAGAGCCAGTTTGTTTTTTTGGGCCCCTGAAAAGGGAATTTTTTTAGATTCTCTGTAACAAAGTAAAGTGCCAGGAGACTGGCGCAAGTCAAATTTTTATTCCCATCTTCAAAAAGGCTCCAATCTTCCCAAAAAATTATAGCCCATAATTTTTAACATCTTTTGTGGGAAGACTGTTTGAGGGGCTCATAAGGGACTATATACAGGAATATGTGGCTGAAAATAACATTTCAAGTGATTGCCAGCATGGTTTTGCCAAGGACAGAAGTTGTCAGACCAACCTGATCTGTTTTTCTGAAGAGGTGAGTAGAAGTCTGGACAGCGGGGTGGATGTGGATATTGTGTTTTTAGACTTTGCAAAGTTTGACACTGTCCCTCATAAGCGTTTATTGGGTAAATTAATATGCATTGAGTTATAAATAACAGTGTGTAGTTGGATTAAAACTGGCTATCGGATCGTATTCAGAGAGTGGTGGTAAATGACTCCTAAATGTCCCCGGTTATGAGTGGTAGCCCCAGGGCTCAGTATTGGGTCCACTTTTATTCAATGTATTTATTAATGATAGTGTGGAAGGAATTAATAGCACGGTTTCTATTTTTGCAGATGACACCAAGCTATGCAGGGTAGTGCAATCTATGGAAGATGTCCATAAAGTACAAGCAGACCTGGACACACTGAGTGTTTGGGCATCCACTTGGTAAATGAGGTTGAATGTGGATAAATGTAAGGTTCTGCATCTTTGTTCTAATAATATGAAGCATCATATTTGCTAGGGGGAGAAAAACTGGACGAATCGCGTGTTGAGAAATATCTGGGCTACAGAACAGTATGTAATGTCAATCAGCTGCCTCTAAGGCAAGCAAAATATTTGTGTGTATTAAAAGAGGCATGGACTCGGGGGACAAGGATGTAATTCTACCGCTGTATAAAGCATTGGTGGGGCCTCATTTGGAATATGCTGTTCAGTTCTAGGCTCCAGTTTATAGAAAGGATGTAATGGAAATAGAGAGAGTGCAAAGACGAGCAACCAAACTTACAAGGGGAATGGAGCATCTTAATTATGAGGAGAGGTTAAAGGAATTTAACTTATTTAGTCTTGAGAAAAGACGGCTCCGGGGGGACATGATTAATTTAATAAATATATAATATATAATAAGTATATAAATGGTCCCTACAAAATGTATGGGGAAAAACTACTTCATGTAAAGCCCCCTTCAAAATTCAAGAGGACATTCCCATTGCATGGAGAAAAAAGGATTCAATCTCCAGAGGAGAAAAGTGTTCTTCACCACGAGAACTGCTAATCTGTGGAATAGCCGCCTGAGGAGCTGGTCACAGCAGGAACTGTAGAGAGTTTCAAGAAAGGCTTAGATAACTACCTGAAACAAAAAAAATATGAATTCATATGTAGCCATGTAAAATTCTAGGTCCAGTCTGATGGCAAATCTGGGATCAGAAATTAAATCTTCCTTGGAGCAGATTGGTTCTTGCCTTATGGGTTTCAAAGCATTCACCATTAATGGAAACTAGGCTGAAAAAAACCTCCTTGTCTCCCTCCCTTCATCCACATTTTCCCCACCCTTGGTTGAACTTGATGGACACGTGTCTTTTTTCAACCATACTAACTATATAAACTCTCAAAGAACGGACATTTTAATGGATGCAAGAATTGTGAAGGTGATACCAAAGCAGGGCTCCTATGTTAACATGTAACTTGGACTGTTACAATGTTTTTGATTGAAACAACTTGTGATTTCAGATAATGTTGCAAATTTCAAAAATGACCCAATTCCAGTTGTTTACAACCTAGAAAATGTTTTGTAACTTTTTTGTGCATAATAATTTAGAACAGGTCATTGTGAGTCTTTTCATTTTATTATCCTTGGGAGGTTCAATAAACCTTGACTTATAGGGAATGTTCACACGGCTTATTTCGGGGTGCATTTCGCCTCGTATTTTGCGGTGTACTGCGCTCTAATACGAGCGAAATGTGCCCCATAATTACGGTAATCCACAGTTCTCATAGAGACCTATGGATCACGCCTCCTTTCCCCGCTCGTACAATACGATCGTATTGTACGTGCGGGGAGATAAGTAATGCATGTCTATGGGGCCGGTGGGTTGCGTCGATCAGCGCGACTTCCGAACACCCGGTGTAATTACGGGGCGTACTGTATGCCCCGCAATTAAGCCATGTGATCCTACCCATACAGTTGATTTCAACATTATTCTGACTCATGCTGATTCATCAGAATCAACCAATTAGGTTAATCAGAGAACAATATAGTTTGCATAATAATTTGGACCGCAGTGTATATTGTTTATACATAGGGGCAAAGGGAGTAAGATAACTAGGAAATTTAAAAGGTGCACTGGTGCTGGAAGGTACTTGGCCCTCTTAGTTTTTCGCAAACTCTTTAGTTTCTGTAACTTTAGTGTGGAGCCCCAGAGGAGCAGAAAGAGTTAAAAGGGTTGTCTCACTACAAAGAATAGCTTTCAAAATGTAGGGAACACTAAATGAAGACTTTTCCCAAATACATTGCTTCATTCATCTTTTTTGTTACGGAGCTACAAATTATTTTATCACCTTCCTGGCTCTATTTGGTTCCCCCAGTGACCGACCTGTTTACTCCTTTTCCCCTGCTGTTCTATGTGATAGAAAGGAGTGACGGTCATCACACAGGTCGCGGCAGCCAGACTGAGAACGTGTGTGTTATCTGAACTTTCAGACAAAAGCTAGTAGTTACTGCTGTTTACTTTAGATAAATCTCCTGCTAGCAGTTTCAGAGAAGCTTCTAAAGCTAATCTAAACTAATTAGCAGACTGAAAACATGGAGTTGAATACACAGAGTGACTGCATGGAGCTCGTATGCGAATTACAGACAGTCTGACCAGGAAGTGACAGGATGCATCTATGAAACTCTGAGGGGAGACAACCCCTTTAATCAATTCAAGAGACTATGCCCCAAAGTTATCGTGCAACTAAATGTGTGCCTGGGTACGAGGAATGGCATACTCCTTGCTCAAGAGAGACTGTGCACAACTGCAACCTTGCTGGTCGACGGCTAGCCTTCATTAATGCTAAAATGCTGTACTTTATGGCTGTTACCCCATTCCCAGTTACCTCCACCCTTCTATTTGCTTATGCAGAATGTTACCTCTGTTTTTTATTGTCTCTGTACTTTGTGTATCTTTATTGCGCAAATCTATATAGTCAATCATAGATAAAGGAGCATAGTTTGTATTAAAGTACAATATCCTACTATATACATAACAAATAGAATACATTATAAATATCAGCAATTCAAGTTTCACCTACTACAAATAGTTGCATAGACTCCAGCACACATCAATGCAATCTGCATTGACAAATATTGTGTTTTTCAGAAATTTTCTTTGTGCAGAACTATACGTTGCATTTGGCATATATTGCTTTTAATTTATATAGGGAAGAAGGGATGCCTCCATTTTGGTTTCTTGCACCCCGCCCACCTCCACAGGTTGCTATATCAGTGCAGTATGCTTATAAGGTTGGTGCTTTTTTTCTCTCTGGATAATGGAGATCGGTTGACCTAAATGAGAAGTCTGAATTTGGCTCTATTGAGAGGTAAGGATAGCGTAGGACCACCCGCCTTGAGATCCCATTGTAAGCCGGGGGTGGCTTAAGCATTTTTTGATCAAAACATGTGAACTAAGAATCTCAAAGTTTTTTTCATGTATTGTAGATAGCATAAATGCTTCTTTAGAGGTTTCCATGTATTGTTTGATAGCCCTTTTAGCTGATGATGTGCCACTGGTATTGGACTGTGTATATATATATATATATATATATATATATATATATATATATATATATATATATATATATATATGCCACAACCATGCCAGTGGCACCCAGGTTCACAATGTGTTTTTCAGAAATTTTTTTTGTGCAGAACTATACGTTGCATTTGACAAATATTGGTAGTAGTGTTGGTTGGAGAGTGATTTTTACTGTGTAATCGTCATTAAATGCAAATTTGACTACAAATCAGTTTGTGCAATTTCTAATTTGCTAAGTACTAATATTATGAAGTGGAAGCAACAAGCAGACCAAGCAAACTCTGAAAGCAGAGCAAGTGCTGATTCACATGGCTTACAACACAGCATATACATAAAGAATTCTCATAATATTGCCTATCCTGTAACAAACAGCAGCAAATCATTACTGTTCCAAACTGCTTCTAGATTTGACATCAGCCATAAGAACTGTGTGTTGGGAGCTTTACACATTGATCAGGCAGCTGCACACTAGCACAAGGTCATCATGTGGCTCGTCAGCTGCAGTGGAGGAGAGCACATTGCTACTGAAATGATGGAAATGTGTCCTACGAAAAGCTGAACTATATTTTATTACCTGACGCCATAGCTTCTTACAGACCTAGGGCATACAGTTGCATTATGATGTTGGTAGGGCTGTATGGAGAGGGCTCACTTGCTGAGTCCGCACCATACAACGCAGGTAATGGCTGTAAGTAATAGATAAGATTAGAGAGCGTTCCGATATCTGCATGTTAACCCCTTAGATGCCATAGGGCAGGCATTCTCAAACTGCGGCCCTCCAGCTGTTGGGAAACTACTACTCTCATCATGCATTTATATAATCTAGAACAGTGGGCATGATGGGAGTTGTAGTTTCCCAACAACTGGAGGGTCACAGTTTGAGGATGCCTGCCATAGGGTATAAAGGATTTGTCAGGCAGCATCAGGCTCACATTTCCTAGTTAGGCTGTGAGTGATTCTACAGCAGTGGTTGACATATCATCTCTGCTGTTCCCAGCTGCTCCTAATAAAGGGACATTAGTGCTGGAGGTTTATAAACAGCAATGCACAAGACTACAGAGTTCTAAAGAGGTAAAGCTTGTCAGTAAGTTAGGTAAACAAGCTTCAGTCTTGAAAGTAACACTCAGCAGGACGTGACATCAACGTCCTGGCCACTGCTACAGCCCATTTGAGCAGAGAAAAGTGGCTGGTAACCAGAAAAGATTGTGTACAAAAAGATATTTGCTCTAACTCTGGAGGGAAGCAAAATCAGAATAGCAATGTATTTGGTAATAACTTTTTTTTTTTTTTACCTTTGGCTACATGTTTAAAGCTAATCAATGAAATTGCAACACCCCTTTGAGGAACAGTGCGTGCACCATTACATTGCTAGATTGCCTACCTTCCCCCATTGCAGGGTCCAGGCTGGTTGTCATGATAGCCGGGACCTAACAAAGGCCTCCATGACTGCAAACTTAATACTCTTGTTACTCCCTGCCATAGGCAGGCTATTATAGTGAAGCCACTTTTTATACTGTTCTTCAGTATTTGCAAAACAGTGTAAGAGGGCTCACGTTTTTGCTTTCAGACTAAAGCTAGGTGCGTAGAAAGTTAATCATTAGCATAACCACACCTGCTATTTCCTCAGTTTGTATGTTATTAGGGTGCTTTCACACGGAGCATTTTTGGTTTGTTTTTTGGTGCGTTTTTTGTGTAGAAATGTACAGCATTAACTCCTTAACGACCGCCCACTGACTTTAGACGTCGCTGCAGACATCGGAGTTTGCAGCTCAGGGCGCCGCAGCAGCGCTGAGATTGGGGCTGTACTACACAGCCCTGATCCCAGCACAGCTCCTGAGAGCCCCGGGGAGTGGGGGTTCCTCCGCACTCCAGTGCTTTAACCCTTTGATTGCCGCGGATCGTCACCGCAGCACAATCAAAGGGTTCCCTGCTCTGTCGGGTGATCGGAGCACCTGGTGACCCGACAGAGCTCGGGGAATGGCTGCACAGTAGCCACGGGGCTGTCGTGTAACAACCGGGCCCAGGGCAACTGTGGCTGTCCTGATCAGCCTTGTCAACTGACACAGTCTAATGTTTTTGCATAATGAATATGCAATACATTACTAAGTGTACAAAAAAAAAATAACGATTCCCCCTTCATGGGGTTTAAAAAAAAAAGTAAAAAAAAAATGTAAAAAAAAGAATTAAAAAAAAAAATAAATAATAAAATAAATATTTAATAAAAAATACTTGTGCATATATTACACCAGGCATCCTCAAACTGCGACCCTCCAGCTGTTGGGAAACTACAGCTCCCATCATGCACTTAAAAAAATCTATAACAGGGGAAAATGGAAATTGTAGTTTCCCAACAGCTGGAGGGCTGCAGTTTGAGGATGCCTGTATTATACACACAAAAACACCCTACACATATTAGGTATCAACACGACCGTAATAACCTGTAGATTTAATATAACAAGTTATTAAGTGTGAAATTTGAATGGTGTAAAAAGAAATTAAAAATAACAAGAAAATAAAAAAAATAAAAATAAAAAAATCTGCAATTATTTATAAGTGAATTTAAACTATTCCCTCATAAAGTACAACTTTTCACGAAAAAAACGAGGGCCCCAAACAACGCCATTGAAAAAATAAAAAAAATTACAACGTTTTAACCTTAGGCAAAAACTAAAAAAAAAAAGTTCTGGTCATTAACTACTTTTCAGGTGTTCGGCTTAAGGGGTTAATTGCGGTGCCTTTCTGCACAAAAAAAACACAAACCAAAAAACAGACCAAAAAAAACTTTGTGTGAAACCTCCTTTACAGCTTGTCCTTCTCGGTGTCGCGAGTTCAATAGTGAGGGCTGTAGCATGCATGGTGCTTACTATAAAAGATGCTGGAAAGGGCATAATGGTGTGGTGTCCATTTTCACAGCTTACTCTATTTACTTTGTACAACAGTTTTTGTGAAGGGCCCCTTTTTTGTTTCAGCCATTGTGCAAAAGGGAAAGGCCCCTAAAAAAGATGGTTTCAAAACGAAAATGAATTTAAAATAAAAAAATACCCTATAAAAAAAAAATATTAATAGGGAAAAATGCTTGAAACATTTGGGAATTAAAAAGTTAACATCTTATTTTTTTGGTTAAACAAAACACATATAAAAGGGGGTTGCCTTTTTCCCTTAAATTAAAAACCCTCCTGGATTTTCTTAAAATATACAAAATACAGTTTATGATCATGAGGAAACAGGCACGAAAACAGGGGCAAATTTTCCGGTCGGAAAAAACCTGCCCTTTTCTTAAAATGGAAGCCCTGAGTAAAAAAAAAAATTTTTTAAATTTAAGGGTAAAAAAGCTATCTCCCTTTTTTGGGTTTGTTGTTTGTCTTTAGCCCTTTTGTTTTGTTTTTTCCACTTATATTGAGTAGTTGCCCCGTCATTTTTTTTATTTTCAAGCGTTCCTAAAAAACAAATGCTTACCCCAAAGCAAGTTTTTTAAATTTTGCCGGGGGGCCATTAATTGCCCAATGATTTAAAAGCGGGGTAAAATTTTATAATAGATAAATGTTTAAGCTTTTGGGATTTTGCTTTTAAAAATTTTTATTAAAATTGATTACTTTAAAATTTTCCCTTTTTTTTGACGAATGATATCGTAACAACCTGTTTTGGGGAACGATTTTTTTTTTTGTGAAAATCTTTAATAAAAACACAGTTAAACAAAAAAAAGAATGGGGCATAAGATTTCTTCCTTTTTTTAAAGGTAAACAAGACTGCTAGGATGGCAAAAGCGCGGTATTTCATTTTTCATTATTGAGAAATTTTTTTAATCTTTGAATCCCGGGGACGGGCCAGCCCCTCATCTTTTAACTTTTCTGTGAAAAATCAGTTTTTCGCTCCCACACGGCTCTTACCCTTTAAATTCTTTTATCACAAAAAAACAGTCCCCACGGGGAAGGCTATTTTTCAGGGAAACCTTTTGCGAGAGGCCAACATCAGGTAAAATTACCGTTTGACCCTGGGACCTTTCTAAACCTAAAAAAACCTTTAAAAACAAAAAACCTTCCCGGGTTTTTTTGGAAAAAGGCAGGGCAAAGGGTTTTTTTAAGGAAAGTTCATCAATGTTTAGTCATTTGTAGTTGGCACCCAAAGATTCCCAAAATTTAAGGGAATAAATTCTGTGGCCCCATTAAAGGTTTTTTAAACAGGGGGGGAAAAAAAGTTTTTGTAACCCCCCCAATTGTGAAAATTTCTCCCACTTTCGAAAGATGAGAGGGGCCCTGAAACTACTTCATAGGTCGACCTCAACTGGAGGGGGAACAAAATGGAAAAAAAAATCCTAAAATTTGCTTTGTCGGATTTGGAAAAAATTTAAAAAATTTATGGGGGAAATTTTAAGTATTTGGTAAACCTATGAACAAGCAAAAATTTTTTTTCTCTCACAAACCTTGAAATTTTTCCCTGTAAGAGGCCCTTTCTCTCCCCCCAATCATTACCTGTAGTAATAGCAATGTTTAAACTTATCAGTATAAAAGGCACCTGTCCCCCAACCTAAAGTCCCCCACTAAAAACCCCCCAAATTTGGTGAAGCCCAAAAGGGAGTTTTTTAAAGGGACCCAAAAAGAAAAAATTGTACCCTTTGCACCACGGGAAAAATTGAATCTGAAATTTAGGCATGTACTTGGTGTGAAGAAATCAATGGGGGAGAAATAATTAGAAATGGAAGCCCTTTAAAAACCATAAAAATCTCCCTCAAATCTGGGGCCCCTTCCCAAAAAATCCCCCACCCCGTGGGTCAAAATGCCCCACTAAAATGGTGAGAAAAAAACCCCGGGAACCCACACGGGGGGGGGGGGGGGGAAACCCTTGTGCCCGGGAGAGAGGCTGAGACCAATGTAAAAAAGGGCAAAAAATCAGTAAACAAACTACCCCGGCCAGGGTCTCAGATCCGAAAGCCCCAAAAAAAGGGTGTCCCCCTTTTTAAAGGCCAGTAAATGCCCGGGCCCCATCAGAAGTATCTAGAGAGCATTTGGTTTACCCAAAAGGGGTATTGGGAAATGCATAGGGGTTTTAGATGAAACCTAATAAAAAATGTTTGGTAAAAACACAATAAACGTTTTTGGAGGAGAGAAAAAAGGGCTGATTTTGTACCCAAAGAAAAAACCTTTCCTTTACGTAAAGAAAGGGGGAGGCAACATCATTTTTTTTGGGGGCTTTTCCTCGCAAAGGGGACCAAAAACGACGGATCCGTGAAACTTAAAAGAATGAAGGGGGCCCATTTACCCCGGTGAAAAATTTTAAATTGCAAACCCCTTTTCCAATCAGAAAGAGCATTGAAATGAAAAATACGGGGTCTTTCAAAAGAAAAAGGATCCCAAGCACCCCCCGCCGGGGAAAAAACGAGGGATGGGGTTTTTTAAAAGCATTTCAAGGGCCTGGATGGGGCCCAGCCCTTCCAATCTCAACCCCATCAAAAAACTTTGGCGGGGGGTTTTTTAAGCCGTGTTGCCCAAACACAGCCCCAAAAGTCACTCTCAGAGGAGATCTTATGGGGGAAAGGGCCAACAACCAAAAAAGTGTGCCAAACCTTTTGAAGCTTACAAAAAAGTTTGACCTTTCATTTCCAACAAAGGAGATATAACAAAGTAATTTAGGTGAACTTTTGTTTTGCCAAATAATTTTTTTCTACCATAATTTTTTAAAATAATTCTTTTCCCAAAATAGACAATGTGATTTTAGGATTGTTTTCTCATTTTGTCTCTCATAGTTTGGGGGCGACCAAAGTAATTCAGGCCCCTCACTTTTGTAAGTGGGGGCTGGGGGGCTAAAAAATTTTTTTCCCCACCGCAGGCAAATAGGCTCATCCATACTTAACTGTGTTTGGTTTTTACCTACTGCTATTTTATTTTTTTTTTACTAGGGCAACCAGAAATTTTAAAAGGTTGATTGTGAATTTTTCTCTGTACAAACAACTCTACCCCAAAAATCAGCAGGTTTGTACTTATTTTTTTTAAAAGTTTTAAAACAAGTCATAAAAAAGCAAAAAAAAAAATAGTTCCATGATAATCTGTAGGGTCCCCTAAACCCAAATAAAGTAAGTATCATGTCGAAGCCAACATCTATGGAAAAAATCAAATAAGTAAAATTAAGTGAAATATTCTTTTTTTATTCTCTACAGTGCATGAAAAACCAAACAGACATTCTTAACAGCATTTATCTTACAAACAAAAAATGTATGTTTTTTCATATTACGATTGGTATGCTTTTATCAGCCAATATTTTGTATGGACGACAGAAGATAGGTATAAACCCATGGAATCAAGAATGAGGAACCCAGCTGTCAAAGAGAATCTGTCAGCTTTGGCAAGCATTTCACTCTGTCAGCAGCATCTTATACAGGAGAAGGAGCAGATTCATATATAGTTTTGTAAGAAAAGATTTAGTAGAACTTATATTTTATTCATTAAGACTTCTTCTTATTCTTGGCTGAGTAGTCGGAGACATTTTCTCCCGGCTGACCGCTTTTTCAGGGTGAAGGTTTTCCCTTTTCAAAAGGTATGGAAAGTAAAAAAAAAATAAATACTGTAAATAGTTTTATGTAAAGGGGTTGTCTTACTACAGAAATTGATGCCATTTTGCTAGGATATGCCATCAACGTCTGATAAAACGAACCCCAAAAAACTCCCTGTTCTGACCGGGAGAGGGGGGTGGGGATCTCCCAAAAATATGATTTCCGATTTTACCCCAACCGCATGCACGAATGTAATCGGAAATCCCATTTAGGACTATGGGAAGTCTGACCCACCTCCCGTCGAAAAAGAGAGGTTTCGGGGCTCATTTAGGGATAGGTGCAGGGCCCAGAGTGGGACCCCGGAACCCCTTTAAACATTTATGGCAATCCCACAAATGCCATCAATGTTTGTAGTGAGAAAAAACTTTAAGGTTAACACAAATTTACCCTTTTTTGAAATTACCCCCTTTTTCACTCTAAAAAATATTTCTGAAAATCCCCCATCAGTATAAGCACATTGATTTAATTACACAGAATCCATATCCTCTACCTCCCCTCAAACAATCACAGTTTAATGAAAACCTTTCTGGCTGCCCGCAACCATTACTATGGGGAGAAATTGACAAAGGCATCTGGGGAGTTAAAGGGGTTGTCTCGCTACAAAGAATAGCTTTCAAAATGTACGAACACAGAGAAGAGGTTTCCAAAATTTTTTTGCGTTGTCATTTTTTTGTTAAGGGTACAAGGATTTTTCACCTTCTTTCTCTCTCGGTTTCCTAGTGACCGACCTGTTACTCCCTTTTCCCCTGCGTTTTTTCTATCTGATAGCAGGGAGTGAGTCATCACACAGGTCGCAGGGGCATGTAAGCTTTGTGTGTTTATCTAAACTTTCAGACAAAAAACTAAAATTACTCTCTGTTTTTTAGATCAGCAGCTTCTCTGGACCCAGGAAGGTAATTTTTTTATCTAAGGAAAACAGAGAAAATCTGAATAAAGGCCCCATATCTAAAACAAAAAACTTTCCAGGGGGTGACAGAGCCAAACGCATTATTTCATTCCCCACCCTATGAAATTTTGAGATGAGAAACCCTTTAAAAACAACTAGGTTTGCTTTAACTTCAATAAGGTGTAGATTACAATCAGAAAAGCTTGTTTCTGCATTTTTTTTGGGCCCCATTGGGGGTTTAAAAATTTCAAAATGGTGCCGCAAGAAACAAACCCTCAGAAAAAGACAGAACAATTTAGGGGTTTTTTAAAATTAGGGACAATAGAAAAAAAAAAGGGTTTAAATCCTTCAAGAGGTTGTCCACTTCCAAAAAAAAAAATCATTGAAAAAACCCCTTTTGGGAAACCCCCAAAAAAAAAAAAAAACCTTTATATTTTCCTTCCTGGGCCCCCCATTTCCAGTGTCAATCACCCAAAAAAGAGAAGAAAAAAACCCCAAAGAGAGCTGGAAGATTCCTGGCCAGGGCTTTGGGCCGGGAAAAAATTTAAAACATCTAAAGCCCCGTTTCACATTTGGGGGAAAATTTTTAAGGGCCGTAAAAGCCAGCAGTTTTGGTCAGACGGCCGTGGCGAAATTTATTTTTCCAGGCAAAATTCTTTGACGGGTATATGTTTATTAGCCACTATGGGGGTGGTGATTTTTTGGTAACTAAAAATGCCCATTATTTATGGTTTTATACTTGGTCCCTTGGTTAAAGCTTTTTATATATACCCCCGGGAATGATTTTAAAATTTATAATTCGGGGAAGGAGAGTAAACTTTTTTGTATTTTTTTACCCATGTTTTTGCGAAAATTGGGTGGGGTTTCGACTCGGGAAAGCCCCAACACCCCATTTTTGGTTTAAAGGTTAGTGTGGATGCCCTTCCAAAACCGGTCGGGTAAAATAAAAGCGGGGCCCGTCCCGGGACACTGAAATTAGGTTTTGGACCCCGAGGGGCACAAGGGGCCCCCAAAACAAACTTCTTGGGGGGCCCCCCCCCCCCTTTAAAGGCCACCCCCTCAGACACTGCTACTTATTTCAGGCTTTCACCCCTCTGTAAAAAAAAAAAAACTTTTATCCCAAATTTAAAAGGGGAAATCCCTTAAAAAGGCCCCTGGGCAAAACTTGCGATGGGGGGGCACGCTCCTCCCACTGTCGACAAATACAAGGGTTAAGTAAAATTTTTTGATTTACAAATTTATTATGATTTTTTTGGTTGTATTTAAACCCCTTTAAATGTTTTTCCCCTTTCATTTGTTTTGGGACATACGTTTACTTTATATTTACTTCCTAGTCTAGGGGGTTTTGGAGGGATTCTTTTTTTTTTTTTTGGGTGTTGACTTTTTAATTGTTTTTTTTGTATTTTTAAAAAACTTAAAATTAAAAAAAAATTTTGGGTTTTTAAAATTTGGTTTTATTTTTTTTTTGGATTTTTTTGTATTTGCCTTTTGTAATTTATTTTGATGGTCATAAAATTGCCCGGAATATGGGTGGGTTTTTTCCTCCCCCGGGGCGGGCTAAAGAAAAAACCCTTTCCACCCTCTTTTTAACTTTTTTTCATCCCCCATAAAAAGGGCCCAAAAGTTTATTTCTCGTTAAAATTTTCCCCCAATTCTTGTTTCCCCCTTCTGAAAACTTTACAAAAACGACCCACCCCCAACCCAAAGCTGGAAATAAACTACAGATTGTATCCCTTAGTAATAAGCTAATAGCATCCCATTTTGGGTCAGTTTGTTATAACTAAATAATATGGAAACCACTTAAAAGACTAAGGGTGCTTTCACATGGTGTGGTTTTGGTGCATTTTGATACGGTTTTTTGGATGCAAAACCGCACCGTGTGAAAGCACCCTAAGGTCGACATGTATGAATGGGGCTGCACCATTTATTTTGCGTCCTTTAATCCAAACTGTCGTAGCCCTGTTCTATATATGTATGAACCATTGTATGCCAAAAATTGGCGCAGTCTGTCAGACACAACACCTTTGAATGCCCCAAAGATGAGGGGGCAGTTTGACGCAAAACTGTCATACAAATCCATTCCAGTTTCAAGTCCAGCTGAGACGATTTTTGGCGTAGAGCGAGACACATTTATAAAGTGGTGTGAGAAACTTTCATACAGACTGTCAGATCATACACTATTAAAAACAGAGGTAGAACTGGCGAGTTTGAGCCAGGTTCAGACATGTCCCCCTTAAAGAGGTTTTGTCACAATTTAAATTGATGTGGGAAACTTGCAAATGAAATAACAAATATTTTCACCATTCATTATTATAAAAAATTCTGGACCATTTTTGTTTTAGCTGCTCCTTCAGTGATCCATTGTTTCCAGCTCATCTCCAGGGGATACGACCAGGGCTGAGAGCTCCTCAGTCCTGGTCGCACATGCTCAGACATCACTTCTCCTCTCAGGCAGCTACTGAGTGTTCAAACCCCGGGTGCTGTTACTCTACGCCCGTCCTCTGTACTCCTTAGTAATTAGTCAAACAGTGCAAATAAATAAAAAAGAAACCTCAATCAGGTCTGTGCATTGATAAAGAGAAAAAAAACACAGGTTTGGTTCCTGCAGGGATTTGAACCTAGGACACTTGTGCCTGGAGGTAAAAACGTTACTTATTATGTAGAACAATGAGTATATATTCAATGTGGCATTTATCCACCTATATGGCAACCTATACACAGATGAGTAGATAAATTGTAGATTACTATAGGTGAAGCAGTTTACATTAGGAGTATAGCTCAAAATATACCGCTTTCCTGTGTCCGTATTTAATCATCCCTAACTATAGACTGGCTGGAGCCTTTTCATGTCCATATATTACCCACCATTTTATGGTGTCAGCAGTATACAGCCTCGGACGTGTAGCCCTCATCCAAAGCCTTAATTCTAATCCTCCTAAAGACATACTCTTATTGACCTACCAATCTCTTACTTAATATCCCTTCCATCCCCAAGTTGCCAATACAGATTCAATTGATTGCTGGTCTGTGCACGGTCAGCAAGGCACAAGCAAAACGTCAGACCTACACAATTGAGTTACGGTATATTATTATTATTATTATCACTTCCTACCTTTGATGTCAGCAGCATGTAGCTCATGGAAGTAATGTGTCGTGATCTGACTTTGTGGGTACATAAAGTGTGTTGTAGGCCCACAGGAGAATAAGGGAAACCCCTGGTGGGCCCCTGAGCAAGGTTCCTAGGTTTAAATCCCTGCAGGAACCAAACCTGTGTGACGCAAAATGTGAAAAAAATTTACTTGCGCCATGTTTGTGGGCGTTTTGCTTTTACGCGTTTAATCTTCGGTAAAAGTGATGGGTTATCTGTATTCTACAGGTTGATACACATCCGCCAATACCAAACATGTATGGCTTTCATTATGTTTTGATACCGTAAAAAAAAATTCAAACATTTTCTATTTTTGAAATTTGCGTGGCGGCGTTATTTCCTGCGATAACTTTTTTGTGCTAACACTTAAGGACTTGATTGACGTGGCATTTTTGCTGGCTGAAGTATATTTTTTATTGGTATCAGTTTGGAAAACATGCAACTTTTCTGATAAAATGTATTCCGCAATTTTGGTGTTTGGAATTTTTTTCTTCTACAGTGTTTAGCGTACAGGATAAATGTTATATTTGTTATGTTATATTTTAATAGAGCAGATTTTTTTTGAATGCAGTGATACCAAATATGTGTAACTTTTTTATTATGTTTTTTTATTTGCAAAATGGCGAAAGAGGGGTGATTTTCATTTTTTTATACGTTAAAACATTTTTTTTCATTACTTTAACCTTGAATTTCCCTAGTGTACTTCACCACCATGGGGTGTGATCATTTATACAGCCTAATGCATTGTACTACAATACATTAAGGTGTACACAGATGGTGGTTTTACTACTTCCTGCCTGGGGTAGGAAGTAGTAACACAGAAAACATGGCAATAATGAAAGCCTTCACAAGGCTTCCAGCTGCCATGTTAACCAATCGAGAGCCTGCGATTTCGTCGTGGGCATCCCAATCGAAGTGAGGAACTGTGCATTGATTTAGATGCCGCGGCACCAGCCCATGCTGTAATCGCTGAGTGTTAGCTGCGGTTAAAAGGATGAAGGGACATGATATGTGAATTTAACCAAGGAGACCAGAGTCCTTGTTTCTTTGCACAGATATGAGGGGGGTCTACTAATTTTAGCTCACATGTTCAATTAAAATTAACCCTTCTAATAACCTCAGCTAAAGTCGGAGCCTTTCCTTAAAAAGGCTATTGCAGTTCTTGCTGACATTAGAATACAGTAAATAATTATTATATAATGAAACTGATATGGGAGCGCCATAATACCAATGCATTTCCTATATGTCTTTGCTTTCCTGTTACTCCTCCTGTTCTGTGAGGTCACATCCTGTTGTTTTGCTGTATCTTCTGTTGGGCAGACATGTTACATAGAGCTGGAGAAAAGAATTTGTTTTGAGTTCTATGTGTCATTTCTAAAGGTACAGTCAAAAATCTACCTCAAGCATATCCATTGCATCTTCCTCACTGAGTCTCTACGTGCAACTGGTGAAGCTAACGGAGTGAATATAGTGAGTTCCCTATCTACCATTCGCTTATACAGAGGTTGCTGCTCACAATCATCAGGGACTTCTCTACTGTACATTGGTGGCAGAAAAACAAATCTAAATCTGCACTGTCTGCACGTTACACATAGTTGCAAGCAAGCTTAGAGCCGTCCACCATCTAAACCAGCACGTGGCTTCTCAACTACAATGAGATAAGCTGCCGACCTGTCTTAAAGTGACAGTACCACCTGTACAGAGAATAACATATCCACAAAAGGATCTATGGGTTCCTCTGTAGTTGGACCTAACCAAATGTATCCTGTTAACAAAAACTTAGTGTAATGGGTGAGCAGGTAAAGCGGGTAGTGGACCCACTGGACCACTGCCGGGCTTGCTCCGAGGGGTGCAACTAAGTGGCCATCGGGCATGGGTATCTTCACAGAGCCTTTGATGGTAAGGTTGGCTGACCCCAACAGCCACCAGGTGCTACCTCAGAGCAGTCCCCAGCAGTGGCAGCTGACCAGACAGGCCAAAAGTGCCAATGCTAGGCACCAACAGGATAAGGGACAGAGACAAAGCAGACTAGAAGTAAATATGTGCAGGTACAGAACAAACAGACAGACAGGACTAAACGGATGCCAAGCAAGAAGGTTAAACAGAAGCCAAAGTACAAAACAGACTGACTGGAAACAACACACAGAAAAAGATCAGAGACTAAGGCTAGGACTCAGGCAACGGAACAAGGCACGACCTGGGCACAAACACAGTCAGAGAACAAGTCAAGGAAACTCACAGACATGTAAACATGAACAGCAGAAACAAGCTAGGAACTAAGGCATAACATGGCAAAGAAGCTCACAGACAAAGGTGCAGACAGACACATGGAAAACAACATGGAACTAACCACACATAGAGGATACACAAGGACACAAACAAGAAGACAATACACAGGAACAACAGACTACACCAAGCGCCAACATGACACAAAGACACAACAACAACAAGGATCAGGCAGGAGTGTGAGGAGAAGCAGGCTTATAAACCCACAGTTAGAAGGGGATTGGCAGAGGAAGCCCAAACCCGCTGCACACTGTGGGAATAAAGGAAGGGAAGATGTGGCCGCCGCCCTCTATAGAGACAGGGAATCAGGGCAGCCAAGATGGAGGAGCAGCATGGCCAGCATGGGAAAGCCGCACAGCAAACCCAGTGGGTAAGCAGCGACTACATGGAGCGCTCACCACGACACTGCAACAGGAACCAGATCTGCGAGAGGAACATAGCTACGACTGCGGTTTGCAGCAGAGGCCGCAGTGTAAGGACAGGAACGTGGCACAGACCGTGACAGTACCCCCCTCCTTAAGCCCCCTCCTCCTCCTCCAATCCACAAAATGGAAATTCCACCTAGGTCAGGGGACCGAAACAATCCGGGGGCAACCCCAAAACCAACGACAGGCTGCATAGCCAGTACGGGGAATACCTAGGAATGGAGGTGCAAAGGAGTAACAAACGGGGCACTAGTCAAAATGGGAGGGGAACCAAGGGTGGGACCGTAAGCCACCGGGGACTCAGAAGGCTCAGGGCGAGACCGTAAGCCACGGGGACTCAGAAGGCTCAGGGCGAGACCGTAAGCCACGGGGACTCAGAGGCTCAGGGCGAGACCGTAAGCCACGGGACTCAGAAGGCTCAGGGCGAGACCGTAAGCCACGGGGACTCAGAAGGCTCAGGGCGAGACCGTAAGCCACGGGGACTCAGAAGGACGCTCTGGGCGAGACCGTAAGCCACGGGACTCAGAAGGCTCAGGGCGAGACACGTAAGCCACGGGGACTCAGAAGGCTCAGGGCGAGACCGTAAGCCACGGGACTCAGAAGGCTCAGGGCGAGACCGTAAGCCACGGGGACTCAGAAGGCTCAAGGCGAGACCGTAAGCCACGGGGACTCAGAAGGCTCAGGGCGAGACCGTAAGCCACGGGGACTCAGAAGGCTCAGGGCGAGACCGTAAGCCCCGGGTACTCAGATGTCTCAGGGCGAGACCGTAAGCCACGGGGACTCAGAAGGCTCAGGGCGAGACCGTAAGCTGGCCAAACGGATGCTCTGGACTGGACCATGAGCTAGGCCAAACGGATGCTTTGGGCTGGACCATGAGCTAGGCCAAACGGATGCTCTGGGCTGGACCATGAGCTAGCAGCTCCCAAACACCAAAAGACCTGCCAAAAAAGTAAGGATAAAACACTCCCACACACAAAAAGACAGCCAGAAACTAAACCTGCACATGGACCAAGAAAAACAGAGGGCAAAATGTCAGCAAGTCCATGGCCTGATCCTACTGTAACGGTGAGCGGTAAAGCGGGTAGTGGACCCACTGGACCACTGCCGGCTTGCCCGAGGGGTGCAACTAGTGGCCATCGGGCATGGTATCTTCATAGAGCCTTTTGATGGTAAGGTTGGCTGTCCCCAACAGCCACCAGGTGCTACTCAGAGCAGATCCCAGCAGTGGCAGCTGACCAAGCAGGCCAAAAGTGCCAATGCTAGGCACCAACAGATAAGGGACAGAGACAAAGCAGACTAGAAGTAAATATGTGCGGTACAGAACAAACAGACAGACAGGACTAAACGGATGCCAAGCAAGAAGGTTAAACAGAAGCCAAAGTACAAAACAGACTGACTGGAAACAACACACAGAAAAAGATCAGAGACTAAGGCTAGGACTCAGGCAACGGAACAAGGCACGACCGGGCAACAAAACACAGGCAGAGAACAAGGCAAGGAAACTCACAGACATGGAAACAGGAACAAGCAGAAAACAAGCTAGAACTAAGGCATAACATGGCAAAGAAGCTCACAGACAAAGGTGCAGACAGACACATGGAAAACAACATGGTGACTAACCAAACATAGAGGATACCACAAGGACACAAGCACGAAGACAATACACAGGAACAACAGACTACACCAAGCGCCAACATGCAACATAAGGATCAGGCCGGGAGTGTGAGGAGAAGCAGGCTTATAAACCCACAGTTAGAAGGGGATTGGCAGAGGAAGCCCAAACCCGCTGCACACTGTGGGAATAAAGGAAGGGAAGATGTGGCCGCCGCCCTCTATAGAGACAGGGAATCAGGGCAGCCAAGATGGAGGAGCAGCATGGCCAGCATGGGAAAGCCGCACAGCAACCACAGGTGGGTAAGCAGCGACTACAGGAGCGCTCACAACGACACTGCAACAGGAACCAGATCTGCGAGAGGACCATAGCTCCGACTGCGGTTCGCAGCAGAGGCCGCAGTGTAAGGACAGGAACGTGGCACAGACCGTGACACTTAGATATACCTGAAGCAGAGTCTAGGTTTATTGTACTGTCTAAACGTGCAATTAAACCATCACAGAAGATCAGAGAGAACTTTGAAGCAACCAGAGACGAGTTCTGTGACCTACGGGAAAATGTTGAACACTATATAGAAGCCCTTCCACACCATCACAATGACGCAGAAAAGTTAACTGCATGTTTGAATCGTTTATCTGCAGCTTATGATCGCTATCAGCAACTGTCTGTAAAGTACATTATGTTCCTGAATAACCCTGATTTTGATGATGCTTCTCCCCCTAGGAAAGAATTCCTGTGTGCAGGATTCCAAGGATAAGGCAGAACTCTGCAAAGCACACTTACAAGAAGTTAAGTCACATCGAAACCTCTACTAAATATACATCTTCAAGATCTTCTTGTTCCAGAAGTTTGGCATTGCATGACAAGCTTATAGAGATCTGTGCAGATACAGTAGAAGATAGTGTAAGAAGTTCCATTGCTAAGAAAGGAGCAGAGATATGGGCAAAAATGGCACAGAATTAAGAAATGGCACAAAAGGAACCAGATGTGAGGGCAAAAATGGCACAGAAGGAAGCAGAGTTGAAGGCGAAAATGGCAGAGGCAGAAGGCAGAAGCTCGGCTAAAAATTATCCCAATGGAAAAGGAAGAAGCAGCTGCCTTAGCCAAACTGAAAGTTCTTGAACAAGCATTAAGCCGAGATACTGATCTACACTGCTATATCCAAGGAGAAGTGAAAGACCCTGCTGACTTCGTGTTAAAGCAATCATTGCCTTTTCCTCCTGTGAGCCACAATCGGGGACCGCCGACGGGGGGTCCAGGTATCCGTACGGGCCCCGGTGAAATAAGGGGGGCCCGCTGCAAGCAGACCCCCTTATTTCACATCAGAGACTGGCGCACGGCGCTACATTTGTTTAGGGCCCGGCCGGCGCGTGAGAGGGCCCTTTTACCCCGATAAAAGCTGATTCAATAGCTGCTTTTTCCTTACTCCCCTGTGACCGACCGGGGGCCCCTCCTCTCTCTGACTGCAGCCAGAATTATTAATTAAATCAGTGAAGCCCCATTTGCCCCGCACCCACTGCTGGCCATATACAGCTCGCATGGACGAGAGAGGAGGGCCCCGGCCCCGGTTCCAGCGCAGGGAAGTAAGTAAAAAGCCTACGTGAATGAAGTGAAAGCTGTGCCGGGAGGTGGGCCCTCTTCACAGCATCTCCTCCCTCCCACCCTGTAGCCCTTCCCCCCCGCCTTGTGGTGGGGGCCCCCCTCATCCCCCCAAACTTCGGTGGGGGCCCCTCCCCCCCCCAGGCTCGTGTGTGGGGGCCCCCCCATCTCCCCAGACTTCTGTGTGGGGGTCCCCTCGTCCCCCCAGGCTTGTGTGTGGGTGCTCCCTTCTCTCCCCACATACACACACATTTAAGGCTGGGGTGACAAAGGGGCCCCCACACACAATTTTGGGGAGTCGTGGGGGCCCCACACACAATCTTGGGGAGCAGGGGGGCCCCAACCCACAAGGGCCCCCTTCCCCAAAAATTTAAAATGGGGTTTTCAAATTAAAAACCCCCCGATTTTTCCTTTTTTTTTTCACCTAGCGACCCCCCCCCCTATGGCTCTAACCTAAAAACCACAACCCCAAGTCAGGCCCCCAAGCTGAAAATGTTTTGTCTGTCTTAAAGCCGTTTTCCCCCCAGAACTATTTGACTCGCCCAGTCCAACGAAACCTTTCTTTTTGGGTTTGATGCGTTCCGGGGGGAGCAAAAGGATACCAAAAGAATTCGGGCAAGCCGCAAGCAGCTTCTGCTTTTTTAATTTTTTCCGGGGAAAGAAAACCTTTTCATTGGGGATCATGAATGTTGGCCTTTAAATTTGGTTTAGGGGAAAGGGGCCATTTCGGGAAGGGTTGTACCCGTAAATATCATATGTCCAGGCGTTTGGGGGTTCACGCCCTGGTTAGGATAGTCCTGGGGGATCGCGCGAACTCTAAAGAGAGTTCGGCGATCGGGCGCGTGTCGTGTAATTAACCCCGACCCGGGGCCCCCGACCCGGATCGTCCGGGGGGGGGGGCAGTAACCCCGTAATTTTTGAACGAGGGTCCAATAACTAAGGGAGGCAGGAGAAACGGGCGTCCCGTGCAGTCCTGCTTCTGAAGACGAAAGCAGAAAAAGCCTCCGGGGTTGTCTGTGACGTCCGACCCCCCGGCCGTGTTGGGGGCATGACCCCATCGTGACTGACAGTTACCATGGAACCCATCATAGCAAAAAAGCTAGCACGTTTTCCCTTTGAATGAGGATCTAAAGATTTTCACCAAATCCCTAGGGGGAAAAAAAAATAAAAATGTGAAAAAGTAAAAAAAGTAAAAAAAAATGAAAAAAAAATTTTAAAACACAAACCGAAAAATAAAATAAAAAAATACCCCGCCCTTTTCCCCCTTACAAACGCCAATCCCCCCCAAAAAAGTCAAAATAATAAAGTCCCCTTTTGGTACCCCGCTGGGTAAGCTCCCTAAAAATCTTTGTTAATTAACCCACACGGTGAACGCCGTAAAAAAAAAAAAAAAAAAAAAAAAACAATACAAATTAGATTTTGTTCCCCCCGCAGCACATAAAATGGAAAAAAAAGCGAAAAACATCTATAAACCCCAAAATTTTTTTCCCAATTAAAACGTCTTTTATCCCGCAAAAAAAAAAAATCCTTTAAGTCTTTTAAACGGAAAAAATTTAAAAAAAATGTATAGTTAGAAGATAGCGAGCAAAAAATATTGTTTTAACCACTAAAAACACTTTTCTTTTTTTTTTAAAGTGCTTTAACATAAAAAAAAATTTTTTAAAAAAGGGGATCGCCATTTAACTAGCTACCAAAGAGTAAAGCTAACTTTATGGATACTGCCGGGGCCCGGTTTTTAAATAAAAAAAAAAAAAAACATAAGGATTTTCTATTTTTTTTCACCCCGGCCTCCAAAAATTGGGTTTTAAAAAGCGTCAAAAAGCCTTGCCCCCAAAATTATACTAATAAAAAAACGTCAATATCCGCAAAAAAACAAAATCCCCCACACGCTCCAAGCACGAAAAATTTAAAAGTTATTGCTCTAATATGGCGATGCCAAAAATTATTTTTTCCCGGGTTTAATAAAAGGTTTTTTTTGTTAAAAAAACGAAAAAACATAAAAAAATAACAAATTGGGGTATCGGTGTAATATTATTGCCCGCTGAGAAAGCAACCCGTCATAATTTTCCGTACAGTGCCGTTGAAAAATAAAAAAAAAAAACACTCCAAAATTTTGGGATTTTGTGCAAAACACTCAGAAAAACCTTAATAAAAGTGAAAATGCATCATATGCACCCCTAAGGTACCAATTTAAAATTTTTCAATCATTTCTGCAAAAAAAGCCCAATACAAGCCTGCACACAGCAAAATAAAAAAAAGTTATGGCGCAAAAAACAACATAAAAAACGCAATTTTTTTTTGAGTATTTTAAATGTGTAAAAGTAAAAAAACAAAAAAAATATATAAATCTATTTTCATTTTTAATTTTTCGACCCCCATTAAAGTTATCAATTTTTACACTCCCCGCGATGCTGTAAAAATTTTAAATCAAAAAACAATGACCGAACTGGTTTTCCCCCCCATTTTCATTGCCAATTAAAAAAAAAAACCCATGGAACACCTGGCTCCAAATGCACAGTACCCCATAGATGAAAACCCTGATGGGGTGTTGAATCCAAAATGGGGGACTTCTGGAAGTTTCCCCTGTTCTGTACTTTGGGGGCTTTGCAAAAGCGACATGGCCCCCACCAAAAAATGGTTCCAAAAAGCCAAATAGCGCTCCCTCCCTTTTTCGCCCTCCCTGCGCCCAAACACAGTTTACACCCACATTAAGGGTATTGCGAACTTGGGGAAGAAATTGCTTAACAAAGTTTTGGGGTTCTTTTTTCCAGGATTCCTTGTATATATGAAACATTTTAAGCTAAATTGCAGATTGAAAAAATTTTTTTTTTAAATTTTCACAGCCTTATGCTAAAAAAAAAAATTGTGAATCACCTGTGGGGTCTATATACTCAATGCACCCCTGGATATATTCATTAAGGGGTGCAGTTTCCAATATGTGGTCTATTTAGGGGTGTTTATTACGTTTTAGCACTATAGGGTGTCCCCAAACCTGAAATGGCGCCTCAATAAAATCGTATTGAAAATGAGACCCCAGAGTATAGTAGGTGCTCCTCCTATTCTGGGGCTTATGGTGAGCTAAATAATGCACTAGGGCCACATATGGGATATCTCCAAAAACGGCAGACCTGGGGGAATTGATATTAAGTTGCATTTACCTAGTCACATTTACCGTATTCCAGTGAATAATGGATATATTTTGAAAATCTGCAAAAAAAAGTGAAATTTTGAAATTTCACCTCCACTTTGCTTTAATTTCTGTGAAATATCTGAAGGGTTATGAAACTTCCTAAATAGTGTTGTAAATACGTTAAGGGTCTAGTTTCTCAGATGGTGTTACTTATAGGGGTATCTAACATGCAGGCCCCTCAAAGCCACGTCAGAACTGGAGTGGTCCCTAAAAAAATGTATATTGCAAATTTTCTTGAAAATGTGAGAAATTACTACTAAATTTCTAAGCCTTCTAATGTCATAAAAAAAAAATAGGTCATTTAAAAATGATGCCAACCTATAGTGGACATATGGTAGATGCTAGTTATAAACTATTTTGTGGTGAATAATTATCTGTCTTGCACGCAGAAATTTCGCAACTTTCAAAATCGCTAACTTTTTCAAATTTTCATGAAATTTTGATATTTTTCACAAACAAACAAGGATTGTATGGATAAAAATTTCTTACTAACTTAAAGCACAATGTGTCGCGAGAAAACAATCTCTAAATCACTTGGATAGGTAAAAGTGTCAAAAAGTTATTCTCACATAAATTGACACATGTCAGATTTCAAAAATAGGGCTGGGTCAGGAAGCCAAAACAGGCTGGGTCCTTAAGGGGTTAAAGCTGAAGTTTTCTCTTGAGCCTCAGATACTGTGGGGCTTGATTCCAATCCGCAGAATACCATTTCTCTGAAACGACAGCTCCCATCAACCTCCAACAGATTCCTCCTGAAAAGACTTCTGTATTTCCAGGCCTGAGAAGAGAATTCTTCAATGGGGCCACTATTCCATGCTAGCCGGTCACCTGGGAATACGAAAATCCTTGTTGCTAATTTTTCAACGTTATTGCTGGCCCACTCTCGCTCAAGATGTCAATGATTTTGGGCGACATGCATGAAATTTGGCATTAACACACCAAATCTCACGCGCATATTAATGGCATATACAGCGGGTCATAAATCATGCACTTTCTAGCACTCGGGCACAGTTCTGGCTCAGGTATACCACTTTCAAAGTTGTATACCTGTTCCAGCTGTATTGCATCCACAAATGCCGTAGTGAAGCTACAAATATGTTCTAGTGCGCCCTGTATGAACGGGGCTACGCCTGATATCGGACTGAAAAGATGCAAGATATTTGGCGCAGACCCGTTCATACATGTCGCCCTTTGTCCTTATCTGTTTTACCTGTGCCAAAATAGGTCCCCGCTAAAAAACCCCTCCGACTTCTGCTTGTACTTATACCAAAACCCTGGACCGGTATTGCTCTGGATTTTATTACATATTTACCTCCCTCTCCGGCCTGTACTGTCACTTGGGGGGTCACTGACTGCTTTTCCAAGTTGTCTAATTTTGTACCACTTCCAGGCCTGCCCTCACCCCTCAACTGCCCCCCTTTTGATATTTTCCAATTAATTGATTTCCCTCCCCATATAGTGTCTGATCCGGTTAAATTTTGCCCCAAAAAGGGCGCACTCCGCTCCCCTCTCCCGTAACTTTCCCTTTTGCTTGCACCTCAAACCAATGGACTAAAAGGGGGGAACCCAAAACCCCCGGGGTTACTTGTCATTTAACTCATCTAGTCAAGATGATTGAGCTGACCTACAACCGTGGTCCGAATTTTGGGATAATCATCTTTTTTTCACTCTGCCCAAACTCCCCCTCCTTTTTTTGTTTATGGGCGACAACTCTGCCCTCCTGTCTCCCTGCCTACTACCTCGGAAGTTCCAGCTGCAGAATCCAAAGTCTAGCAAATATCTTATATCTGGCAAGATGCCCACAACATCCCTTTCCCAACATCTTTTTGGAAAAACCCAAAACCTCTTAAGACCTCCTCCTGTGTTCCATCCAGGAGATAAGGTGTGGGTATCTGCAAAGTATGTTTGCCTACAGATTTCCAGTGTCAAACTTGGACCACTCTTCCTAAGACCCCCTCTGGGTCCTAAGAAGGCTCTGTTTGCTTCCATCCTTATGACTACCGAATTCCTTTCAAGTCTCTGTCCTTAATCCACCTGTTCCTAATCGCTTCTCTCAAAAGCCCAAGATGTCTCCTAATGAAGCGGACTCTAGCAACATCTTCAAGGGTCCAGGAAATTCTGGCAGTAAAGTGTCTCAGAGGTGAAACCTACTACCTTGTTGACTGGAAGGGATTCTGCCAGGAAAAAAGATACTGGGAACCTAAGGAGAATATTAATGCTCCAGAACTCCTTCACAGGTTCAATCTCTTGCTGATCCAGAAGACGAGGGTGCTTAAGGAGGGGGGGGGGGGCACTTTCACAATGAGCATGGTGGTCCCTGCTCCAGACCACGGACGTCCTTCCGGTCCCTGCAGCCTCACGGAAGAACGCCGGTGCCGGAAGCCTCTTACTTACCTGTGTCCCTGAGGTCTCCTCCTGTGTGCCGGCATGCGTACCCACTCCCTAGGCCGCGCGTTGGCTCCGTGTGATTTAAAGGGCCAGTGCGCTGGTAATTGGCTAATTGCTGGGCACTGGCCCTGTATCTGGCCACCTCTTCCTTCACTTCCTACCAGACCATTGGTGTGTTTCTATTGAGTAGTTTGGTGTAGAACGCATCCTGATCTTCCGTGTACCAGACTTCCTTGCTATTGTTTCCTGACCACTTTGCCTGTCACCTACCCTGATCTTCCTGCCTGTTCCCCACTATGCCTCCATCTATCGATTCTGTACTATGCTGCACCCCAGCTGCCACCTCCAACAAGTCACTTCAAGGGTAGCGACCTAGTAGGCTTCTTAGACTCCGCTCCCTGACATGGCTTACACCACCACTTGCGGTGGTGAATCCACACTCCTCGTTACACTTTGGAGTATATCATCCATGGAAACCTAGCTAGATCAGAATGGCATTTGACTCAAGTGCCAAGCATTGTAGCATATCAGAACAATCTGGTAGGGATGCTTATGAGATTTATAAAGTAGCCAGTTGCCATTACTGCTGATATTGAACAAATGTTCCATTAGTTTACCATATGACAAGATCACAGGAATTACCTCAGGTATCCCAGGTACAGTTACAATGACACTGAAAGGAAATGGTTGAATACCACATGAAAGTGGACATCTTCGGTAACAGTCCTTCACATGCTGTTGCTATACATGATCTATTGAGGTCTGTTTTGGATCAGAGTCTCGGAAGGATGCCCAACACTTTGATTAAAGAGACTTCTAATTTACGTAGGTAACGCACTCAGATTCTTGCCCACAGTGAAGGAAGCTACAGATTTGCTCATAAAATTGCTTCTGACAGTGCTGATGTCATGAAAGCCTTTCAACCCAGCAATCATGCCACAGAACTCAGAGTACTGAACCTAGGCTTAGACAATCCACCAGTGCAGACAAGTCTGGGTTTAAGGTGGGACTTGTTGAATGATTCCTTTAGGTTTTAACTTAACTGTTCAGATAAACCATTTACTAAAGGTGGAGTTCTCTCAGCAGTAAACCGCCTATATGATCCACTAAGATTTTTTGCACCCGTGACGGTACAAGACAGCTCTGAGTCTACTGAGGACTGGGATGCTCCTCTGCCTTCCAACAAACAGCGAACTTGTATTGGAAAGAATCTCTACATGCCTTACATAGGATTCACAATGCTACACTCCAGCCTCTCTTGCCACAAGCCAAAGAAAGGAAATCCACATCTTCTCAAATGCATCTACTGAGGCCATATAGCAGGTGTCGCCTACTTGAAGGTTACAGACTCTTGCAATAAAGCTCATGTTTGATTTCTATTCAGGAAAGCCAAATTAGCGCCTGAGCATACCATACCTAGACTTGAACCTTGTGTAACTGTATGAGCTGTAGACATTGCAGACTCCATAAAGCGTGAGCTAGATATTCATGTGAATGACAGTTTTAAACAGACATATATATATATATAAATATACAGTATATATATCTCTCTCTATATTTATATATATATATATATATATATATATATATATATATATATATATATATATATATATATATATATATATATATATATACGCGCACATATATATATCTTTTCAATGTGGTTACTGACAGACATAAACACTCTGTCTGGATATATATTGCAGAATTACTCGATAATAGGAAAAGAGTGTCTAGCAATCAAGTGGGTCTTAGACTCCCTGCGATACTACCTATTAGGCAGGAAGCTTAAGTTAGTGTCGGACCACGCTCCCTTGAAATGGATGTGGGAGAGAAAGGGGAACAATGCTCGGGTAACTCGGTGGTTCTTAGCCTTACAAGATTTCAGGTTCTCGGTGGAACACAGGCCCGGGCAAAATGCATGGCAATGCAGATGCCCTTTTGAGGGTACATTGTATGGTGGCAGAAGATGTCCAACCCCTCAGTTTGGGCATAGGGGGGTATGTAGAAGGGTCAGAGGTACCGTCATAGATGGGAGGTATCTATCACCAAGATGGCTGGCCTCGGTGATACAAAAAAGTCATTACTATGGTGCCAGCAATAATTATTGCGGCTGAGCAGTTTTTCCGTTTGTAGTCCAGGTCGGGTTTTTTATGGAGCGGCCGGAGAGCCTGAGTGAGAAAGGTCGTTCCAATACTCCAGCCCAGGCCTTACCAGCCAAATAAAAGACAGCTGGTTCAGGTCATCAGGTGTGTTTCTGGACCTTAAACCAGAAGCTGTTTGCTGCCTGAACTGTGAGGCTGTGCATGCCTGAGGACCTGATACTAGTCGGTGAAACTGCTCATTTGTGTTTTCCTTATTTTCCTGCCTGAAGAAAGAACTTGTTATTTTACCACTGTTTCTTTATTTGCTGAAGAGAAGCTGTATTTTGCGTTGCAAGTTTATGGACTTTCAATAAACCGTTATTTTCTTTGAATTGACTACCTGCTCATGTGCCGGCCTTTGTGCTGACCCCCCACAATATATATATATACAGTATGTATATAAAACCAGTCTAAATGTTTTTATGTCCGTCAGTAACCACATTGAAAGGATCAGAAAGTCCTCTAAACCCGAATAATGGCACCATGTTTCATTTCATCTCAATCCTGCAGATTGTGACACCCGGCCAGCATCTGTTAGTGCCTTCGCAAATTTTTCTTGGTTGACAGATCCAGAGTTCTTGCTGAATGAGAGTAAAGAAACCTCGATCCAAGACATTTTCAGTCTCCAAGACCCTAATAATGATTAAGAGATTCATCCTGAAGTAAGTACCTTTCTCACCAAATCAAAAATGAGGTCTAGCTTGGGCTGTCATCACTTTGAACGCTTCTCCAAAAGGCTAAAGACTGTACACACCATCACAAGGGCCAAGTTGGAGAAATCAGTAAGGAATACTCTTATTATTTCTGTCCATCACCACGTTACTACATTGCTGATAGGACATTATCAAGAAAAGGTTAAGCACCAAAGCATTTCACCAAGGGTGCATTAAGAGCTGCAGGTCTATATCTGAGAAGGTCTTGATCTACTTCTTGAGAAATAATTTGTAGTCACACCAGAAGGAGCTTTCAAGGAACTTCCTATTGATCAGTTTATCTAACCACTGGACTATACCAAAAACAGTTGCCTGCACTGTGAACTAGGCATATTCGCCATTGGACTGTTCCTGTTCATCTATTTTAGTTATTGTTGTGTTTTGCTTTTTTACATTTTGTCTTTCAGGTTCCAGAATCTTCGTTGGAACATCAGATGGAAATTACTTATTAATTACAGTAAAAAAATTGAAATCCTATAGATCTCAGATGGGGAGTGTGCTGTTCCAGCTAAGGCTTCCAATTTGGATCCATTTATTATATGTATACTATATGTTCTAGCTGTTGTTGACCATGTTTACCAAGTTTGATATATTATACTGCCATCCTGTGGCCACTCTTTCAGCTTGTTTTGAGCTCTATGTGTCATTACTGAAGGTACAGTCAATAAAACTACCTGAAGCATACCCATTGCATCTTCCTCAATGGACATCCACTTGCAACTGGTGAAGCTAAGGAAATTAATAAAGTGAGTTCACTATCTACCATTTGCTTATACAGGGATTGCTGCTCACAATCATCAGAGACTTTTCATATACATTGAAAGCAGAATACACCCTTATCTTCACTAAATAAATAAGAAAACCCTTGCAATAAAGATAAAACATATCTTTTACCAAATTAACCAAATATATCCATCTATAATAAACACAGAAGCCTAGTCACAAAATTATAAGCAGGGTTTTATAGGGAAAAAGCAATGGACTTACCAAATCGTCATGAAGTAAAAAATCAAAAAGAAAAGTAGTCACAGTATGCGACTCAGCACCTTAGATTTATTTGTTGCACCTTAGCATGATCTTCCCACTGACGAATCCACATAATGAAGTAATTAAATGTATTTGGGGCATTCACATTTAGGCTACATCTACACGACAGTGATCTTCTGTCGAATGTTCAAGCGGATTAAGCTTGGATTTTCTGAGGTCGGATTTCAAATCTGAATACCGGGTCAAAAAGCTTTGAACATGTTCTATAATCCGCCGTATTTCACTTGAAAACGGAAGATTATCATACTGTTCAATTGATTGGGACAGGTGAAAACCAAAAACTGGGACAGGAACGGGTACAAAAAATGAAAACCAAATGTAAAATATAGGTCGGATTCTGATAAGAATCCAACGAGTATTTTGTCCTCCACCGGGTGGATGTAGCCTTAGGGCATGTCACCACGGCACCGGTTTGTGGACGGTTTTTCAGACGGTTTGCGATTTTGCAAACCGTTTGAAAAACCGGCCGCACACTAATACACCGGGCTGCTATTTCAAACCGCCGGCCTCCCGAAAAACATTGTGCATGTTCATTCTTCCGTCCGGTTTTCGGATGATTTATGAACATCGCAATGTGAAGGGGGAGGGCTTTTCTCCGCTAACCGGAGAAAAGCCGTCCCTTGGCGGCCGTGGGGACGGCACTAAAACTGGACAAATACCGGTCGGATAAACCAACCGGTATTTGTCCTCTGCCGTGGGGATGAGCCCATAGTGTTAGGAGTAGGATTTTATAGGATTAATCTTGTAGAGTATCTTGTTGCGGTTGCTGCGCAGAGGGACAGTTTTACATGGATGTAGTATGTAGCTCCTATTCTTTTTCACTTTTCAGGTATATTATAGCTTTAAGAGCTGCATTACAGGAAACGTGTTAATTTATTGATTAATACACCATGATATTCTCTACAAAAGATTCAACCATTTTGGGAGTCTGTCGCTTAGTCCATATAAAACTCTGTTCATAATCTTTGACTAGGCTTCTGTGTTTACTATAGATGGATATTTTAAGATTAATATAATAAAAGTTATGTTTAACTTTATTGTGAGGAGTTCTTTTTTCAGCGATTATTGTTAGTAAGAACCCAATTCTACAAGCAGTGATTTTTAACCACACTCATCTAAATAAAGAAAAATACATAAATGCAAATATTTTATTACTTACACTTTATCTGTTCCATAACTTTTATAATCTACTGCTGCAGACACAGACACAATAAGAGCAGGCATTCCATAGCCCACTAGATAGAAATATTTCCTTTTAGAATTTTCACTTTCAAAGACTTCAACCAGCATGATGTACAGGTGAACTCCTTCAAGGAACATCCATGTAAATGCAGCCAAGAAGAAAAAATGGAGAAGTGCAGCAAACACCGCACAGGCAATCTAGAAAAAGGGACATATAAAAAATATGAAATCAAACATATTATGCTACGACCCACCATATGTCTTCCTTTTGTAAGCATAGTCTTTAAAGGGGTTTTGCCAAGAAGTGAAGCTCCTTACCTCTTATCTGCACAGGAGAGAAGATAAACAAAGCATGAACAGCTGCAGGGGAGAGAGGGAGGGGGTTGAGCAGAGTCAGGAAGCAGGGACGTCTCTAATGTTTACTCAAATAATACCATTACAACCAGTGGATTCACTATACAGCAAACAGCCTCATACACTGCACTTGTCTCCCCAGCCCCTTGTAAGCTCGTTCATGTTCCCTGTCATGAGTTAAGAAGTGCAAACACGCAAGCGCGGCCAGATCAGCTCCTGTCAGTGTCCTGGTGGTGTCTAATGTAAACTTTCAGGATTAAGGCTGTAGCTCTCGGAGGCTTCACTTTTTGTAATCGCATATATTTAGAAAAGTGATTAAATACCCATTTTGGAGGATCCCACGTCAACATTACATCGTGGCAAAACCCCTTTAAGACATAAAGTGTAACAGTAATAATATGCATTTTTAAGAAAATGTTGTTTATGTGTTTCGACTTCTTTTAAACCTGTGCCCCTCAAAGTATTCAAAGCTGCATTTTGCAAGTTTGAAAACCCTTTGGAAAATTTGCAGAAATTGAAGCATAGTGGTGAAATTTAAAATTTTCATTTTTTTCAGATAAAACAACATTTATTGCCGTTGTTCTTAGAAATATACCCCACTCATTTTTAGTATTAAACTTGATTTAAACAAAAACATCAGAAATTCAGAATCATCTTTGGGCCTCTTTTTTTAGGATGTTTTTCAGACACCAATTCTGATTTTCAGAAGACCCCTAAAAAAGACCCCATTTTAGAAATAAGACTCCTGAAGGGGGTTCTCTCATGACATCTGAAGAGTGCAACAGCTCCGGGCCTTTCTCTGACCTAGTATGGTCTACATGCGGTTTTGAATGCGTTGTACCATTCTCGCACAACCCAATCAGGTGAGCAGTTCTAAGTCGCATATTGATCTCTCAGCACATTTGAAAAAAGATCCCTAAAGGAATTCTTCTTATGAAGCTTTTTTACCCTGCATGTGCTTTATAGAATTTATTCGAATTTTGTCTTCATATTTTGTTAGCTTAATACTTAGGATGCTATAGTAGCACAATGAGTGAACAGTCAGGCCTGGGGTCCTTTCTACGCCCCTAGAGCAGACTATGTAGAGGTTCCGTAGTTCCGTTGGAACTGTGGTGAGTTCAATAGTAAGTAACTTTAAAGGGGTTGTCTCACTACATTGATTTGTCCGTTTCCTTGGTTTCATTTTGAATTCAGGGGCGTGTTTACTGGCTTCCACTAGACTGCAGTAGAAGCCAGGTCTGTAGCTATAGAGACCAGCGCTGGCAGCCTATCAGGACAGATCAAACAGGTCTGAAGCTATAGTGACCTGAGGAACTGATACAAGCCAAACAAGATGGGATCTCTAGGAATAGATAGGAAAAGGTTAATGGACATATATTACAAAGTGACTTGTTTTTGCAAGATCTTTAACATAAAAAGCAATCCTTGTAGCGAGACAACCCCTTTAACTACTAATTTCTTATATTTCCCATTCTTTTCCACTACAGGAAGCAAAATTATAAAGTGTTTGATCCATGAATTTGTTCACTACATTTTGTTGTCTGCACAGTTGTGGGGAGACCATCTACTAAGGAGGGTGGCAAATACATCAATTACACCAATTTAGTTTCACATTAATTTTGAATTCAGCTGCTTCTTTAGCCTCAGGTTGAGTTCACACATCGGATAATAGTCAGATCACAGTGTTCGTAGTGTTTTTTCTAAAAATGTAGCAAGAACACTATGGTCCTAAAAATATTCTGGAACATTTATTTTTTAGTACAAACTCCCACAGTTGCAGCGATACTATTTATTTGATACCGAATAGGCCTACTCTGACTGGCTGTCATGGAAACCCATAGACGTTCCACAATTATGTAATTGGGGGTGCCAATGGTGTGACACAGGGATTTTCTTTGTCAGCTTAAAGGGATTGTCAGTCTCATAAAAAAAAAATAATTTCAATACATAGCTTTTGGGCACCCAGCAAAATAAAAAAATAGGTAATACTATATCCAGTGGTGTGTCTCCCGCAGTCTTCTGTTGACATACTGTCACTTCCGAAGGGGAACGTTACTGCTATGGCCACTTTTAGGTTGCAACAGTCACATGCCTCTATGTGTATCACTGTTCGGAACTGTTAACTTCCGAATCATGATGTTCATGGCATGTGACTGTT
This sequence comes from Phyllomedusa bahiana, assembly GCA_025379985.1. NCBI lineage: Eukaryota > Metazoa > Chordata > Amphibia > Anura > Hylidae > Phyllomedusa > Phyllomedusa bahiana. The sequence goes on along the minus strand of JAODAL010012508.1, from coordinate 13,629 downwards.
ACAGCAGTAGCGGCAGTGATGTTCTTGGTCCAAAGAGACAGTATGTCAACAGAAGGTCGGGGAAGACGTACCGCTGGAACCAGGGACCAGAGGAAAGTGAGTATAATTTTTTTTATTTTACTATGTGCCCAGGAGTTATTGAAATTGTTTTGTATTAGAATGCCCAATACTGAACTCTGTGGTACCCCACTAGTAACAGGGATCCATTTTGAGTATGTACCATTAATCACCACCCTTTGTTTTGTATCACAGAGCCAGTTACTTACCCACTTGCACATATTTTCCCTCAGTCCAAGCATTCTCATATTACTTATGAACCTTTTATGTGGCACCGTATCAAATGCTATATATCTAGATATATAACATCTAATGCCTCACCACGATCCAGTCTAGAACTAACTTCCTCATAGAAGCTAATGAGAGTAGTGTGACAGGACCGATCCTTCATAAACCTATGCTGGAACGGAGTTATACATTTATTTTCAGTGAGATACTCCAGGATAGCATCGCTTAGAAAATCTTCAAACATTTTACCCACAACAGAGGTTAAACTTAACGGCCTATAGTTTCCAGGATCACCTTTTGACCCCTTTTTGAATATTGGCATCACATTTGCTATGTGCCAATCCTTTGGGACATACCCCGTTATTATAACGTCCATAAATATTAAGAATAGGGGCCTATCTATGACATCACTTAATTCCCTTAGGACATGGGGGTGTATACCGTCAGGACCGGGTGATTTGTCTAATTTAATTTTAAGACTCAGCTGTACTTCTTCCTGGGTTAGAAACATTTAAGGTGGAGTTTACCTCATCCCTCTGCTCATCAACAGGAAGGTTATCTTCCTCAGTAAATACAGTGGAGAAAAAAATATTTTAATAGGTTTGCTTTCTTCTCATCGCCCTTCACAATATCTCCCTCACTAATTTTTAAAGGGCCAACATTTCGGGTGACATGTATGAACAGGGCTGTGCCAGATATCTGGCGTCTTTACAGCCCAATATCAGGCGAAGCCCCGTTCATACATTTTTAAATTGCCTGCACGCCACTCTTGGGCGGGAGACTGGGTGAACTAGAACCGTAGTGAAGCAACATATTTGTAGCTTCACTACGGCATTTCTGGGCGCACTACAGCTGGAACAGGTATACCACTTTCAAAGTGGTATACCTAATCCAGAAATTTCGCCCAAGCGCTAAAATGCGCCAGATGTATGACCCGCTGTAGAGCGGGTTCATAAATCAGGTGCATTCTACACTAATGTTAGTAGCATGAACGCCAAATTTCATACATGTCGCCCTTTCTGTTATAGTCTTTTTACTATTTATATAGTTAAAAAATATTTTGGGGGTAGTTCTACTCTCTATTGCAATATGTCTTTCTGTCTCCAGCTTTGCTGCCTTTATCATTATTTTACATATTTTATTTTTTTCCCTATAGCTTCTTAGTGCCTCTTCACTGCCCTCCTGTTACAGTAGCTGAAACGCTTTCTTTTTGTTATTTATTGCCTCCTTTACATCTCTGTTGGTCCACATTGGGTTTTTCCCGTTTCTAATTATTCTAATTATTATTACCATAAGATATGTACTTCTCACAGTGAGTGCTTAAGATGTTTTTAAAGATCTCCCATTTATTATCTGTTCTTTTATTTTTAAACACCTTGTCCCAGTCAATCCGGTTTAGGGTCACTCTAAAGACATTAAAATTAGCTTTCCTGAAATACAGTGTTTAATCAAGTCCATTAGTCAATATTAAGTCTATAAGAGCCTTTCCTCTATTCGGCTCCTGCACTAGATGGGAAAGGTAATTGTCTTTAGTTATTGACAAAAAACTGTTTCCTTTAGGAGAGCTACAGGTTTCAGTTTCCCAATTTATGTCTGGGTAGTTAAAGTCTGAGGAGTACATCTTCTATGAGTTCTGTTATATCTGGGGGCCTATAGCAGACCCATAGTAGAATTATATTATTTTTTATTACCCTCATGTATATAGATCCATAATGATTCCACAGGCTCATTTCCTGTATCTATATCTTCCTGCAGTGTTGGCTTCAGACAGGATTTTACATAGAGACATACACCTCCCCTTTCCGGTGTTTACGGAACCCTGTAAGTTAACCGCCCAATCACAGCTCAGTTATCCCCACTATGTCATATTTTTCTTCCGTAATATTGTTTCATTGCTTTTAATAAAACAAGTTTAAACAATACCTTAACAGAAATTTTTTTGGGAACATGGAAAAGATTTATTGTAAAAACTTTTTCAGACGAAGAGGTCAAGAAGGTGATGGGTCCTTTCCGCACTTCTGAATACTATTACCGGGAAAAAATGTCTGGCTCTCTGGGCAGACTGGAAATTGGGGACGATTCCTGATCTGATAGGATTTAATTTATTTAGGGGGTAGTCACTCCTCTAGTGTAGGTAACCATGAGATCAACAATAAAATTTGGCGATAATAGAGATATCATACTACACAGTATTTAAGGTCAGTTATTTCTTTTCCTAAGTTGTTTTCATGTTCAGGGTAAAATGTTTTGGGATGGGGATGGGAGGTTGGGAGAGGTTGGATATAAAGTAAAAGTATATGTTTCATTTGTGATATTTGCCTCTCACTTCCTATTAGGTTGCACTTTATATGGACTGTTTGAGGCTAGATTGAAAAATGGAGAAGACTGTGTAATAACTGTGTTTGATATGTAACAATATCAGGGGAAAATGTACGCTGTTAACAAGCAACTGATAACGGTTCTTTCTTCTCAATAAAATTATTGTTTAAAAAAAAAAAACAAGTTTAAAAATAAATTTTGGATTCATATAAAAGCCTAGATATTTCTAAAAAAAATACTCAACTGGAACAAGGGGCTTTACCTATAATCATGTTATATAATTATCATTCAAACTCCTGCTCACTATGCTCGTGCAGTGAGAAGGAAAAGGGACAAAGGACTAAAATCTGATTGCTGAGGGTATAACCAATCACAGGAATTACCACCTTTCTTGTGGAGGCGTGTTAAGTCTTGATACTGGGAAAAAACATTACAAAAATTATTTGACAATGGCTCAGTGGTTTTCTGCTGTTTTTCAACTATTAGGTGCAGATCTAAAGTAGCAGCGAGAATTTTTCCATTAAGTTTGTACTGAGTTCCATACTTTATGCACTGGCAAATCATGTTACATTAATGTTATGTTAACTGCAATACTCAACAATAAAATTAAGATTCTAGAAAAACGAAAACTTACCGGTTGGTCAGTGCGGTTGATTCCAATTAAAAACAGCAGTTCTGCCACAAATAAACTTATACAAAGATTTTTATGGATTGTGTTACGGTCACTTTGGAGGCCACGGAAAAAGCAGAAGGTAAAAATACAAATCAGAAGACAAACAAGAGAAAGCAGGATTCCAACCCAGGTTATCACATTTAAAAGGAGGTCATGGTCCATATCTGTGTGCTGAAAAAAAAGAAAAAAAAAGGTTTATTTAGCATTTTCTGCTGTGGTTAGTCTACATTTCAAAAATGTAATTATTTGTAGAAGACTTCATGATATTTATTTGAGGAAGCATTGTAAAAGGCTTTATACTGTTTAAGGTAATGCAGCTTAAACTTAGGGGTTTTCCAATACTTTTAAAAACTTCCCTACTGCCCCTTCCCCACCAGTGTCACCCAGTAACCACAGTCCACTGTCCCAGTGCCTCCGGTGTGCCTGTCCGCCAGGGGCGTTGCTAGAGTTATAAAACATCCGGGGTCTGGGCCCTCTGTGTAACATAGTACGACTAACTTCACACAGCATTTTTCATGCCACATCGGAGGCATGTATTTTTACAGTCTGTTCTGGTCCCTAATTTTACGCGCAGTCCACATAGATACTGTCCATCACCTCAGCAGTACACAATGAATATCAGTGCAGGCAAATTTGCTTTTTCAAAAGCGCTGATATATATATGACAGTGAATAATACACCAATACATGGGGCAAATAAACCATACATATGATTGCTACTACAAAAAAAAAATCCTACAGTACCAAGACCCAATTTTATTACGACTTAAAGGGAATCTGTCGCAAATTTTTTTTTTTACTTATTAAATCAAGACCCTGATCCATATTCTTTACCTCTTAGTCATTTTTATATCTTGATTGTAGATTTCTCAATTTGGCTGTCTATACACGATTGTGGGGAAGACTTTCTTGCTTGCACTGCTTGAACAGCATTTAGAGAGATGATTTACAGCAGCTTCATGCACATAGGAGCCTTAAGACTGATTCTGTCCCATTGACTTCTATAGGATAGTTTTCTAGTCATGCTGTGTGACCTGGGAAGAAGTCACTGTGCAGGGAGGGGAGAGGGGGAGCTGTGACATCTCCTCTTATGACTGGTGGATCTTGTGTTATCTGTACACATTGGTGTCTCCTTTCAGTTTGACCCTGCTTTTATTGATAATGAGCAGACACTGAAAATCTCCCTCTACAGAACAGGAAGTATCAGGATATTATTAATCCTATTGGCCAAAGTGAAAACTGCAGGACTTAAGAATCAATAAAAAATACTGAAAGTGATATGGAAAATTAAAAAAACATAACCAAAAATTCCTAAAAAATGTGTTTAACATAAAAATGTTAGTTAAACAATAAGTAATTTTTGATGACACATTCCCTTTAAGGACCAAATAATACTGCCAGACCATGACCAAATGCGACCACCACATGTGACTACCAGTTGTATGCAGGCGCTCTGCAGACATATAAGTCATCACACTGCAGTTACATCCAGTGACTCACAGGTGGCATTTCCTCTTATGGAACTCATTCACATTTCTTTTTCTTCTCCATCCTGCCCAGACAAGCCATAATGACTTCTCCTGGCCACTACAGTAGGTAGGTAAACAGGTTGCATCGGTAGGTATATAGGTTATCCAGTAAGTAGGTAGGCAGGTATATAGGTGCCATTGTAGGCCAAGGGCTGCTCAGATCCCCCATCCCCACAGAAGTCTTGACTGGCTACTGGGGTTTCTGTCTGAAATGAAGTTTAGAGTTTCTATACTCTCTAGGCCCAGTGGTTTTTGGCTGCCTGCCTCTGGCTCGTTGCTGGCTTCAAAGTAGGGGTGAAGTATAAATTCCTGGATCTGATTATTCAAGGGAAAACATATGCAATGTAACAAAAGTATTGGTCTAAAATTTTACCAGAAATCACTGGATGGTTTGCAAAGAAAATACAAGTTTACCTGCAGGTCAACCGGGTAAATATCACAAATCACATCATAAAGCTTAGGTATTTTACAAATATGAAGGCTACCAAGAGCTGTAAGAAATCAACTGCATATACTAGAAATACTAGGATTTAGCAACTTAACTAAAGGTACATAAAACTCTTGTAATCATTAAGAACAATTTGATATTTGGCACCTTATATAAAATAATGGCACTCCTCGAAAGTCAGTTTAATTGCCAATATTTCCCAACTTCTGATACTATAATCTTTCCTTGGAGAGGAGAATTTTCAAAAAAAGAAACATTGGTGCAAATCAGTGAATAAAACGGCCACCCTGTACAAGGACTATACCCACTCCAACTACAGAGGTGTCAGCCACCACACATATAATAAACACTGCTCCTAAGGTTTATCCACAATGCACATGCTATGAGGTGCATAGCCGATGGTAATGACGGTAGTGGATCCTCTGGGTCACCGCGAGAGATGACTATTGAACCACGAAAGAGCGGAGCGGGTTTCACCAGAATCTGCTGCAAGGCCAGTTGGACTTCATTGCAGGGGACTCCTAAGTCGATACCCCTGACGTGGCCTTTTGCAGTGACAGCAAAGGTGCTGCATGGTAGAGGAGGAACTGGCTGAGATATGGTCAATGGGCAGGCAGATAGGGCAGGGCAGGTTGCAGGCAAAACGTGGTTAGGTCACTCGCAGTAATCTCAGGGCAGATGGCAGGCAGAGAATAGTCGAGGTAACAAGCATGGGTCAAAATCCAAACAGCATAAATATAGACAAGAAATTCAGCAAGGAAGCACACCAATACATTGTCAATACAATGTCATAGTTCTGGGGGAAGTTCCTTAATAAAGGGTCCAGCACCCGGTGATTAGTGATCACCGGGGCACATAAACATGAGCAGGTCCACAGTCCAGAGCGGGAAGCAGGGAGCACATGGTCACAATATCAATAGTCCTCGTATGACCAAAATGTCTTCCATTACCTAACTTCATCTGTACAAAGTCAAAACATCATCATGCAGAGAACCATCATATTCATAATAACCAGCGTAATGACAACCATCTCAGTTTTATCCCAGGAGTATAACATCTATGAAAAATCCATTTTGTTATCTGCAGATACTTTGTTGGAAGAGAGAGCTACAAGGCCATGCTGCGGCATTTCAAGACACCTTCCCCTCTCTTCAGCTTTATAAGTTATATAGACCCATCATATTCATGAGATGACGTTTTGACTTTGTACAGATACAGGGGTTGCATGGAGGTCTAGCTGTCACGGTTTACCATTTTTACATCGGATTCCTCCTTCACGGTATAGTAGTATTTCAGATTCTGAATGTATGCATTACTATTTTTTGAATACTATACTGGAAGCAGGTTATTTACTATTTGCATATTTATTTCCACATATTTATTTTTACGTGACCCTAGACCTCCGTGCTTGATGTTTTTTAGCATTGTTTTATCTGGGTGATGGTTGTTATGGTATATTATGTTGGTGATGCCATTTTGTAATTTTTGTACATTTTGAATAAAGTTTTGTACATTCTTTATGGGTTTCCCTCGTTTTTGGGTGTCGTTATTGTTATAGTGGGTTACCCTTGTATTTTCTTTAGGTTGCATTTCCGTTGCATTACCCTGGCTATTTTTACGTTTGTAGGCTAGTCTTATTTGTACAGATAAAGTAGAATATCCGGTTGAACCAGAAAAGAAGCCGTAACAAAACATTCCTTCAAATGCTCAAAGGCCTCAAGTTCCTCCAGCTTCCAATCTCTGACATGATCACCTCTTTAACCTAAATCTGTGATAAGGTTAGCCAGCTCAGAGAAACCTTCAATACATTCTTAGTAATAATGAAACGGAGAAAAATTTACAAGGCCTTTACGGTTTTAGGCTAAACCTTTGGAAGGATTCAACCTAAAGCCTTTTGCTGAGACAACATATACAATTGATCTCTCAAACCCGTCTCGCTTTTCTCAATTTTAGCAAATAAATAATTTTCTTGAAGTATGTGAAGTACGGAGAGGACATCAAATCTTCTGCTGAAATCTCTAAAAATATTAACAAAATAAAACTGCCAGAGCATTACTTAGACGAAGTAAATCACCAGGTATTCATAAGAAGATTTCCATTCATTACCCTTTTCAAATGCAAAATAGGTTATGTTACTCTGATGATCAAATTATTAAAGGTGAACAGAATTTATAAAAGTGAGGCTGATAAATTAAAAACAAGATTTTTGGAACGTGGTTACCCAAAAAAGGTATTATCTCAGGCATACTCATTTGCACGTGATACCAATAGAAATGTATTCTTACAGACTCATTTAAGCAAAAATAAAAATATTGAGACAACCCGTATCATTGGTACTTTTGATCTTGCATCTTCTCAGATTCGCTCTCTTATTAAGAGCTTTTGGCCCTTGCTGACTCAGGATCCTATACTGACCCAATTTGTTGATTCCGCTCCCGCAATTACATTTAGAAGGGGAAGAAATATCGGGGATCGACTGGTACATAGTTTGTACACTCCTCCACGTCCCTCACCTTCCTGGTTGACTGCTAAAAGAGTCGGGACGTTTAGATGTGGGGGCTGTAAGGCCTGTGGGCTGATAGATGTCTCTAAGTCTTTCAGATGTATACCGACGGGCCGGACTTTTCAGATGTACAACTATACGAACTGTAAAACAAAAGGGGTCATATATCAGTGTTCTTGCCCATGTCCGTCGATGTATATCGGAAAAACAAAACGTGAACTGAGACGTCGCATTTTAGAACACATTGGCGACATTACACATAAGCGGGATTCTCCTGTCTCACGCCATATGAACACCTTTCACCGTGATGACCCATTTGCTTTATTATTTTCTGTCATTGAGGTTGTTTCACCATCCCCTCGAGGGGGAGATTTCGATCGTAAATTATTACAGCGAGAAACCCATTGGATTTTTAATCTTAAAACATTGAAACCAACCGGCCTGAATGATTTTCTATCTTTTGCTTCTTTTATTTAATATCTAGTTTTTTTCATTGAAAATATTATATTATATGTTGTGCCATAGTGTCCTACTTTAAAGTATCACAATTATCACTGTACACGTTATCTTTATTTAATCATGTTTAATTTATTTCGTGATTTGTTTATTATTAGTCTCTATTTCTTTATTTACGAGCCATATATGGGAAGCCTATATTTCCAATATTTATATGTATACATCTATATGTCTGCCGATATACTATTCTTTTTACCTCTCAAGTATACATCTATTGGGGCCACGATCTAACCTTAGTGTGTATATTGCACGCTTCGGGTGCCTTTGAACGGCTTTAATATACATTCATTCTCAGTGACTTTAACTAGCTTTTTGTCTGTTTCGCGCAGTCTACAACGTACAAACCTGACGCTATAGCGCATGCGCCGGGTGGCGATAGCGATGCATGACGGACCTTGTAGTCCATTGTATTGCATTTCTCCCCTCGCCCCGTACTACGCATGCGCCAAGTTATCTCCGGCATTGCATGCCGGACTTTGTAGTTCTAGTGTCTTCCTTTCATGCGGTTCTCGGCATTTGTATACAAGGTCTCATGGTAAGTAAGTGAACTTACAGCTGACGTCTGTTTGCTGTAATTGTATCGCATATAAGTTTGGCTTGTGAATTGTTGAATTTATGACTGCTTGGATCCATCTCGGTAACCGGTCCGCGGGGATCCATTCGTTTATGCATCTTGGACCCCGCAATATATCTTACAATCCCTGATCATCATAATTGAAGGGACGTGAGTTTATTCCATTGTCTACATCTTTTCTTATATATTTTTTGATGTTCCTGATTGCTACTATTCTTTGGAATTTTATTCCCTGATGAACCCTAATATCACGGGGGGAAACGCGTTGGAATATTTGTGCGTTCTAGAATTATTCTGTGACGCACTATTAGTTTGTACCATTCTGGAACATCTATGTGTAGTATATTATATTTTGTTTTTTGATCACAGCACTTTTTTAGTTTGTGCACTTTTATGGTTACGTATGTTTTTTTGTATTTAGACGTAGCTAGGGACAGGGTCAGTTTAGGTTCCGGTGTGGGGGCGCCCTTATTGGGGCGACTTTCCCCACTTTTTTGCAGGCAGTCTTAGTGATAGGGTATGATAGAGGTTTTCTTATTTTATTATTGTAAGTAAATAAAAGTTATGTCTTATATATCTCTATCCTAGGTGTTATACCTTTAGTTGTGGTTTTCTTGTTACTCTGATGATCAAATTATTAAAGGTGAACAGAATTTTTAGGAGCGAAAGAGGGACACACATCGCCCCAAGATTAGCAAAGACCACGTCCTTTTTATAACAAGCCACACCCATTCACAAAAGGTCACGCCCACTACATCCAACTACTGTATAATGGCTCTGGAAGAAAGCTAATTCAGGGGTTTGGCATCACCCAGCTTTCCTGGATGTTGGATAGTCTGGGAGATCTGGGAGATGCTGCCAAACTGTGCCTGAACCTAAACCATTAAACTACTACCAATATTTCCACCATACTGTGAGCATTTAGTGGTAGGTACCAGTGGACACAGGTTCTGCAGACACATAATAGATTACTGTGCAGTTACATTTAAGGACTCACAGGTGATGTCTTTTCTGATCGGAGATTTCGCTTTCCTATTTCTTCTCCATACGGCCCCGACCATCATAACGTCTTCTCCCACCCACAACTCATTCCTGCAGAATTTACCACACAATATTTTAGAATCCTCATTTTTCCAGCACCTAGATACTTACCTACCTACTGGGGGTTAGAGGGTGTTCTATACTTACCTAACTACTAGGGGATTTATGTACTCATAATGGGGATCTATATAGAAAAGCCTGGTGACTCGCTTTCCTGTGATAGGAAAGTCGATGCCTGCTGTTGGGGATGGGGAGTTACCCACTGTTCCTATATAGGCCACAATAAGGTAGTTCAGTATGTATGTCCCCCCAGTAGGTTATAGGTACATAAAGCCCCCATTCTTTAGGCAGCAATATGTCCCCCAGTCTGTAGGCAGGTAAATGTTCCCCATAGACTGTAGGCAGGTAATTGCCCCCCATAATCTGTATGAAGGTAATTGCCCCCCATAATCTGTATGCAGGTATATGTCCCCCATAGTTGGTAGGCAGGTAAATGTCTCCCAAAGTCTGTAGGCAGGTTTGTTGTCTACCATGATTCCCCCTGTTAAGGGCAGGTAAAGTCCCCAAATCTGTAGGCAGGTTATTTCTACCATGTCTGTAAGCAGGAAAATTAAACATTTTTTTTCCCCTTTAAATCTGTAGGCAGGTAAATGTCTCCCATAATCTGTAGGCAGGTAAATGTCTCCCATAGTCTGTAAGCAGGAAAATGTCCCACATAATCTGTAGGCAGGTATATGCCCCCATAATCTTTAGACAGGGTTACAGGTCTGGGTTAAAAATAAAAAAATAATAGTACTCACCTTTCCCCCGCTCTCCTGACGAGGCATTCATTACTCTCTGTCTTTCTGCATACGTGGCTTGAGAATGTCATCTTGTGCTGGGTACTAAGAGGGCTGCAAGCCTGCATGCGACCCACTGGAGTAATCCATGGAGCAGGGAGCTCTTGCTCTCTGCTCCGCAATAGCTTTCAACTATATGCACTTCCAGAGGAGGCGCATGCAGCTGAAAAATTGTTGGTGCTCCTGGCCCAAAACAGCGGCCCGGAAGCCGGCGACAAACTGGCAATGCCACGATGAAAGTGGTACATTAGGCATCCCGTCAGGACATTGCCACGGGCACCGGGGTGAAAAGCGGGACTGTCCCGTCAAAAGCAGAACGTCTGGTCACCTTAAACTTAGTAAAACTCTTCACAATGTAGCTACCTACAATTCTACACATAAAAAGACCTTTCTTTGACTACAGAGAGGAAAGGCATGGAGATGTCATCCTGCTGGGTCACATGATCTGCAATTCAAACAAATCACACACGCCCCCTTCTGAGCACACAGAGCTGAAGAGCTGGAGGCAGGAAGTATGAAATGAGATTGTGGCAAAACCCCTTTAAGGGGAATTTTTCACATTAATATATAACTAATTAAGATCTTATACTGATTCATATTTTAACTGTTTTTATTATCTGTTTTGTTATCTGCTTTGTTTTTCTTCATTTTCCTGTACATGGTTATGGGGCAGTCATCTTGATCCTGAGCTGCAACTAACAGCATTTAGATATCAGCTTTACAGCAGCTACATGGACCATAGGGGCCAGTGACTCAGACTTCGACAGGAAAGTTTTCTAGGTATGTTTTATGACCTTTGTAGAAGTCACTGTGCAGGGAGGGAGAGAAGATGCACTGTGATTATCTCCTATTGTGACTGGTAAAATATTACATTGGTCACATTTTTTTCAAAAGTCATGTTACTGAAATAAAATTCAGCATTTCTTATCAATTTGTATGCGCTCAACACGAATATGACAGTCAAAATGCTAAATTGGGTCGAGTTTTTTTTGCAATCTGCAATTATTGTTTACATCACAAAATGCAAGCCACTAGTTATAGGTCTATGGTTAATACCTGCAAAAAATGAAGTCATAGACTACATCGTGGATTTCTATGCCTGTCTCTTGCACAGCTGCTCGGGAGCATCGCTGGGGAGTGTGCGGCAGTAGTCAGCCAGATAGTGGACCATTCTCCTTGGTATAGTTTTTCCATTGTTACGATATCTTGATGAAAACGTTCGCCATGTTCATCACTAACCAAACAGCAGTTGTCAGGAAAGAAATCCAGATGGGAATGGAGGAAGTGGATCGTTAGAGACATATTGCAGCCCCGTTTCTGACACTGTGTCTTCTACTAGTTCCTTGTAGTTTTCTGCCCTAACAGTCCCTAGAAAGTTTGTAGACACTAATTGAAAAGTATTCCATGCTTTTTTCACATCACCCTGTAGCAAGTTGTTAAACTGAACATCTTTGAATCTGAGGACCCTCAAAAACTCCCTCTTTAATCCTTGCTTCACTGAGTCAAGGGAATTTTTCATGCAGGTATCGGAAAACTGGCAAAGTCCAGTCCATGGCTTTCACGAACTTCTTCATCAAACCTAGTTGGGTGTGAAGGGGTGGCAGGACTCTGTGAGCCTTGATCAGAGCTCGGTGCTGGATATTCTCCTCTCCAATTGCTACGTTTTGTCTGTGAGTCAATTCCTTCCACAAGTAGTGCAATTCCCTTGCTTGGCTATCCACTCACATAAGAAACACATATATTTTGTATATCCCTGCTGCAGGTCCGTTACAAGAGCAACGACCTGCGAATCACTACAGAGGTGACTGCTGTACTTGTTATACTCAATGAAATTAGTGCTGTTTTAAACCCCTTTTAATGCCCGCCACTGTCTTTGATGTCGGCATTTCGGGTCTTTTGTTAAGCAAGTCTTTGGCGTCGCTGCAGACATGGGGAGTTTGCGGTGCCGGGCTGCGCAGCGCTGAGATTGGGGCAAAAACTACACAGCCCTGACCCAGCGCAGCCTCTGCAACCCCCCGGGGGGGGGGAAAGCTTGCTCCTCTTTTGTTTTAACCCTTTGCTTGCCGGTTCATCCCCACAGCGCAATCAAAGGGTTTCCCGCTCGTCGGTGTTTGGGGAACACCCGGTGACCCGAAACCCCGGGGAAATGGCTGAAACGTCAGCCTAGAGTAGCCCCCGGGGTGTCTGTGTATCAAGCCCAAAGATCAGGGCAGACTGTGGCTGTCCTGATCAGCCTGTGTCAGCTGACCCAAAATTTAATGTTTAGCATATAGGGGAATATGCAATACATTAAAGTGTAAAAAAAAAAAGGAAAAAATAAAAAAAAAATAAATATTTAATAAAAAAATTGGCATAATTACACAAACAAAAAAAAAAACCCCATATTTGGTATCCACACGACCGTAATAACCCGTAAATTAATCTAACAAATTATTGAGTGAAAATTTCGAAGGTGTAAAAAAAAAAATTTTAAAAAACAAAATATTTTTTTTAAAAAATAGAAAAAAAATTTGCAATTATTTATAAGTAAATTAAAATAGTCCCCCCCAAAATACATAGTCTTGATAAAAAGAGGCCCCATCCAACTGCGTCACCAAAAAAAAAAAAAAAGTTAAAACTGTTAAATGCAAAGGGGGCAAAAACAAAAAAAAAATTCTGGTCATTAACCCCTTAAGGACCGGCTTTTTTTTTTGTTGACCGTTCGTTTTTTTCCCCCTGCCCTTTTCCCGAGCCATAACTTTTTTTTTTTTCCACCTAAAAAGACCATGAGGGCTTTTTTTTTTTGCGGGGGCAAGGTTTCTTTTTAATGGAGTTATACTAACTATAGAATTTTAAATGGGAAACCGCAAAAAAATTCCCTGGGACAAATTTTGAAAAAAAAAATTTTATTTTTTCCTTTTTTC